>WBNH01003880.1:72056-195775 GCA_013401255.1 Urocolius indicus
TTGCCTTTGCCTTTGCCTTTGCCTTGCCTATGCCTTGCCTTGCCTTGCCTTTGCCTTTTCTTTCACTAAAAAGAACTACAAAATATATCAGTGTATGTGGCATTTGCCAATCACACTATCAGCTCACGTCAGTGAAACTGCAAGAGGGAAAGGAGAGGTCTTTGGGACCTTGACAATGTTCTTTCTCATCCAAGTTTCTTTTCTGTTTTTGATTATGGAATAAGAGAAGAAAAACTTTTTTTCTTGCCTTTTATTTTGTGATATATTTTGGAAGCTCTTTGCATGTTGGCTTCTCTTACCAAAGTCTGTATACAGTATGCAGCATGGCAGGACCATCATCTACATACATCTGGAAGTACTTCCATGAATACAGTTTAGTACCAAGTTCAGTAATAGAAATTTGCCCTTGTTAAAAAATGTCACCTACATTTGACCTACGTTTGCTAAAAACTTTAAAAGTTTATTGTAAATAAGCTGTAATGAAAACAAACTGAATGATTATAGTCTGGATTCCCTTCAGAGTGATTTCTGGCATGTAGGAAATAAATGATAGTGTATTCATAAAACCAGCTGTTTCCATTTGGGTAGAATATATCATGATCTAATGAAGACAGCCATCTGCTCCTGAGTAAAGTCCTAATTAAGCAATATATGAATCAGAACAAAATTAGCTATAAAGCAATTAGTATTTTATAAGTGTTGCCAGCAATGTATAGCAGCTAGTATGTGAAAAGTTTCCTTAAACATGACTAGCTTCCATCATATTTTATTGTACCAAGAGGGGCATAAAGCTTCCATTGCCTGTAGCTGATACCGCATCTCCATGGTGGAATTTAGATTTTGTAGCAGGAGCTAAAGCATTGCATTGAGAACTGGTATGTCCATCATGTTTTCAACCTATTAGTTTGTGGGATTTTTTCCATTTGTGGCTTAGCACCATATTTAATGAATTAATTATGAATGCAAAAGCCTCTGGAAAAGACTGTGGAAAATATAATCCTGAAAACCTTACAGGTAAGCTGGGCAAAATGAACAGGCTGCATCTCTGGGAAAAGCTTGCCTTAACACACCAGCATTTCTGTGCCAAAGTCATGTTTGTGAAGCTGGCTATTAAAAAGGAAAACCTCCTCGTTTAGCTTTTGTGGCATGTCTCAGGCCTACTTATGGAACTGTGCAAAAGGACATAAAGTTGGTTGAATGGATCTTAAAACTGGAGTTAAGGTTGGTGTAATATTTGGAACCCCAACTCTGAGCAGGTAAACTATACTTTACACAGCCTGGGCCCTGATACTTAAAGTACAGGGAAGCTTAGAGAAATAATGATTCATTCTGTACATTTAATATACTTTAAGGGAAATGTACATTTTTTGTGGGCAAATATGAAGGTGGTGAGTTCAGTGTGGACACAGAGACAGGAGCTGCTTTGCTGGATGACGCAGGCCTTGTTTCGGTTCTCTGGCCTCAGTTTCACCTCTAAGAGCATGAGACTTGCAGGGAAACAAAGGAAAAGTGAAGTGATGGAATGGGCAAGCAATACCTGTATGCTCTGATTCACTGAGTTATAGGAGGTCCTCATGCCTTATTCAATGATGATAAAACCCACTGTAGACAGCACCACTGTGTGTAAGTACTAATCTATCCTGTTTGTGACAAATTGCTTCCTTATACATATCTATTTTCTTCTGCACACTGCTTTCAAGAACTAGTAAAAGATAATATGCAAAACAGAAACTACAGCTTGCTTGCCATGGATCTAAAACTTAATATCCATGAGAACTCTCTTTGTCTCTCTTTTAAGCAGAGTTAACTGTGTGGGTCAAACCAAAGTGGAGTAGTTGTTATACAAGGGGAATTAGGTAGTCTAATCAGCTCCCTGTCTTTTTGAAGAGCCTTCAAAGAGGATGTAGCCAATCTAAAACCATGACACTCATGCTTCCCCTGCTACTTCTCAGTGTATGTTGAATGGAAGAGAGATTTTTTTTCATGGAGATTCAGAGCTATTGTATCCTACTGCAATCTGTTCAGCAGCTATTTGTATGAGGGCAATCCTACCCCTGGACATCCTTGCACACAGGCTGCCTCAGACTGGCACAAACAGGAGCAGGGTACTCCCATCAGCTGCTAGCCAATACTGGGCATAAGTTACCAGACTTGTAGTGTAAGCAAACACTACAACAGAAGCCTGTTATGTCATGTGAATACAAGGATGTACCTGCTGTGAGCTTGCAGACAGCATTTTTGATGCTTGCCTACAGATATGTTTATCCAGGAAAACATACAAACAAAATGAAGATAGCTGTGTTTGTCTTACCCTTCCAGCTCTAGCTTCTGACCTCTTTCCATGATATTCCTAAGCACCTATATTCTTGTCCTTGGTGCTGTCACTGTTTTCTTGCTTGAATAATCTTCATAACTGAATTAAAGCATGGTTTTGGCAGATTTGGAGAAACTGTTCAGTGACCATTGTCCTGTATTGATACTTACAGAGAAGTTTGGTGTGTTGCAGATATAACTTGGCACAAATTCAGTATGTGTCTGATTATTTCTTTCAAAGTAAGTTTCAATTTTATTACCAGACCACTGTCTTTCTGCCCTTTCACCACAAAGGTCTGAGTTGCTGGGCAGCTGACTGTCCCTCTGTTTGCTCCCGCCTGTCACTTCCATCTATTCCAAAATAGAGCTGTTCTGAGGTGGGGCTTTTGTGTGGATTTTTTTTTAATTATTATTTTTTCAAACATCAAAGGTATTTTGAATTAAAGAGGTTCAGATATACCCATAGAAAAGCTGTAGAAATATGGAGGCATCTGATTTAAACAGATGAGGACCTTTTCTCTGCCTCAGTGAACGGGTCAATGGCCAACAAACTATCAGGGCATCCTCCTGACAGAAAGTACCTCTGGGAGGACATACTTGGTGTAAAAGGCTGCCATGATGCACTGGGAGTCTGCAGGTGTCTAGTACCCAAATTTTGTTTACAGAGACATCTTGCTTGATAGTTCTCTGTAGGAATGGGATAAGGTTTTGTTAAGGACAAGCCAGGAGGACAGTACAGTTGTGTCCTCATAATTTGCTGCTGGCAAGTGCCTTTTTGTCTTTTCTTTCTCAGGCGCTAAGGAGGACTTTGTCTTGAGGGATTTCTCAGATTCAGCATGTTGAGAGCTTTGCAGTTTGGTCAAGCCCATCCCTAGAGTCATAATTTAGTCATCAGACGTTGAGCTGCTCTGTAGTGGTACTGAAACACACAAGAATTAGTCAAAATGACACTTCCCTTGTTGCAATCACTTCTTTGTTTACTATTAACAGTACAAGTGGAACAAAAGCAGAGCTCTTGACCTGCAAAGCCTGTGTGCTTCATGACAGGAGAACCAAGCAGTGTGCTAAACCGAGCCCTAATGGGACCAGATGCAGTTGTTTCTCTGAGGACAGTCAGCCCTCAAGTCTGTGCAGCTGCTGCCAAGACTGGTGTCAGGGGGAGAGATGTAAGAGACAAGATAGATGCTGATGACTGAATGGGAGTGGGAACTTGGGCAGCTCTTGGATCTTGGGGAAGAGATGTGTTTGAGACTAGGGACAGCATTGCTAACAAGGGCAAGAGGTGTGGAATGTGGTGGGAGCTTGCAGCAACAGTCAAAGCTGTCTATGAAAGCCGTGATGAGAATTTTAAACATGATGCTTTAAAGTTCAAGCCTGTTTGTTTGTTGGGTTTTTATCCTCTGTCGTTCCCCTAATATGAGCATACATTGTATTTTCAGTGGGACTACAGGCAGGTATTTCTTCAGGCAAAATAGAACCCTTGTAGCTGAGGTTTTACATCAATGATTTCTGCACTTGAAATCACATAGATTAGTGATTATTCTAGTTCTTACCTAAATGTGTTGTGTTTACTTTACTTCTGCTTTGAAGATTATTTAAAATAGCAGGATTTAAAACTGGATCTAGTAGCTACTTTCAGTATGCTTTTTTTGAAGGACACATCTTCATATAAGTATGTCTTATTTATAAATGCTGAAACGGCTTTGAGGCATGAGAATCTGTCTGAATTTAATATCCTTTTTTTCAGCCCAAAATATGAGAAAATGTATATTTCTTGGGCAATCTTATATGCCTTCTGCTGGACTGTGATTGATAATTTCTGCCTGAAATCAATAGAAATGTCTTCTAATTATAGTATCAGTTTGCCTGTGAAAGCAGGTCTGGCTTCTTCTGCACTTAAGACAGAAAAGAGCATGCCCACGTGTCACTCTTGACATTTTCTCAGAAGTATTGCTGCCTCACTAGCTCACCTATCAAGCATGGTGAATTGCATTCCTTCTGATTGATTATTAGTGTTCCTGTGCAACTGAAAGCATCGCCAGATATTCCCTGACATGATGTAAAATCAGTTGAAGACTTTGGCAGTTACATCGTGTTAAGAAACTGTATTTCTAAAGTGCCATTAAGTGGATGTTATTAATGTTGATTTTTTTCTTCCCCCCCATTTCATCCCTGGGCTGGCAGGACCTGTATTTTAATATGTATGTATGCATTAAAGTGGATGTGTTTCTGCACCAGTATTCTTCCATATTGTAATGGTATGCAGCGTTGAACAGAGCATTCATAAATGACATTGAAAAGGGTGAGTTTAGAGGGTGATTTTATTTATCACTATAATAAATCTTTATAATCCACAGGGGAGGCTTTTTGGCTAGTGATGTTATAATTTTGAACACCTTTCCTGACCAAGTTTCGGAAGTCACATCTTGTCCCTGAGTACCCTGAGGGTTACATATCTCTTTGTCAAAGATGGCACAGTTATTATTTACTCATATAGCACCAGGAGCGTTCAAGGGCTGTAATCATCTTGTAGTGATGCATGTTATTAGATTTCAGTGGTCTGACAACAATTTACCAAATGCCACGTACTGTATCAAGAAGGGCAAACAAATGAACCTGTTCTGTGCTGTCAGCCTCAGCACCAGCACACATGCTTGCTTCCTGGAACACCTGAGGTATGAAAATCATCAGGGCTATTTCTGATTCATCCCACTTTTCAATAAAAGAGAGTATTTATGGAGAAAATTCTGTGGGTGACCATTCATCCACGCATGGGAGCCCTGCATGGGACCCAGTTTGTGAGGGACACCGGTGCAACCAGGCCAGAAATTCCCTTCTCTAGAGCCCTTGGCCTTGGCCGCATAGGGGCTGGCTCATTCACCCAGATCAGTCACTGGACGTGTAAGTTCGCTCCTGCACGTGAGAAGCTTTGTGGGAATAGCAGAGCTGGTGGGGTCCTCACAGTTGGTCGGAGGGTTCTATGTAGAAAAGGCCTGGGTGCCCTCTCTTGGCCATCTTCACAATAGCAGCCCAAAACAGGACAAAATAGCATCTGGGAATGAGGGAACGTCACTGCTTCAGAAGTGGCGAGAGGCTTCAAGGCTTGTGACCAAATGAAGAGAAGTGTTTACTTACATGCAGAGCCAGGAGCTGAAGTTCCTCATCTACACCCACAACGCCTTTCTTGCTTTGGGTGAGACAACAAACTTCTCGATCTCAGTTAGACCATCCCAACAACAAGACTACTTGAACCCCTGTACTGGTAAAAGCTACAAATGAAAGAGACAGAGTTCCTTACCCTGGACTCTGGGCTTTTTTGTTATTTACCAAGCAGTCTTTTGTCATGTAATCTACATTTTGATGAAACACTGCAGCTGTCATTATGTCAACAGGGTTGCATTTGAGTGGCACCTGTGGGGCTGAGGCACGCATGTGCGTGCATGCTAATGCCAGCACCTTGAAGCTTATTAGAGATGTCCGTAACATTTCTAAAGGTTATTCAGTTTATCAGCAATCAAACCTACCAGTTCAGGAGCTACAGTATGTCAATCTTGTACTAGAAAAGCACGTTCTGCTAGTAAATAGTGATTTCTTTATGTGTAAGGTAAGTGATAATTGAGACAGTATTTAACATGTATAAAAATAAGCTGGTTAAGTAAAAAGAGTGTTTGACCAGCCCTTTATCAGATTAGAATGCCTAGCAAACCAACAGTTTAGTGAAGGAGACTGCATCAACATAAAGTTCTTGTCATCCTAATAAAAGCAGGTATAGTACAAAAGCTTTAAATGGTACTTATGTGCCTGATATAAAAATGTAATAATAATATTTTTATTTATGCTGCAGACAAGCTAGCTATTGAATGTAATGGAGCTCAGGTGATTTATACCTGCTGAGGATCAAGCCCCCACCATTTTCTGAGCTAGATTTTTTAGCAATTTACTGGGGAGTAAAAAGGAACATAGATTAGAGCAAAACTGGGTCTGAGCACTGAAGCTGCACCCTCCTGCTGTTCTAGAGAGCTTCTGGGAGATAAGATGACAATGCTGTTAACTAGCAAATACAGTGTTATGAGTATGCACTGTATTTCTAGTGCTGCTATGAACTTGCCATGTACCTTTAAAGACCTCGCTAAACCTCTTAACTAGTAGAGTTGTTATCTATAAATTACAGAGTCTCACAGGCATGTTTTTGCATCCATATGTAAGTAGTAGTTTATGAAGCACCCTTGAATGCCTAGTGGAAAGACACGATTTTAATGTTTGTTACTGGTTTGCTGTATGGCATTGATAAATTTACAGCAGTTGCCATTACAAGAGAGACAGACCTTACTATATGGGTACATCCTATGCTACCTCTTTCACCTTAGGTCAAACCCTTCAACGCCCAGAGTTAGGGATGGCACTGAGCACCTG
This sequence comes from Urocolius indicus, assembly GCA_013401255.1. NCBI lineage: Eukaryota > Metazoa > Chordata > Aves > Coliiformes > Coliidae > Urocolius > Urocolius indicus. Next base: position 78,783 of record WBNH01003880.1, read on the forward strand.
AGTGCACATGTGTCTTTTGAAGAAACGCATGTCTTTGGACGAATTTCCCTAGACTGAAGATGCAGAAGGATTCAGAGCAAGCTTCAAGCCCAACAGAATATATGTGGAGGCAGAGTGAACTACTGGTTTTGGACAGCCATCTGGAAGAGGACAGAGGACAAGGATGGGCTGTAGTGACAAAAGAGAAGCTCACAGCTGAGATATCTGAAGGGTCTAGGGAAGTGTCCAGCCATGACTCGCACTCAGTTGTAATGCTCCGCTTTTAAAGTGAGAAGCCTTGACATGCTTTGTGCTGCAAGAGGCTTATCAGATCTTGTTGCAAACTAATTCTGCTTACTACTAATTAAAACTAAAATGCATTCAATACTGAAATGCAGAATACTCATATCATTTACTTCCATTCTTCTACTTGAGTTGGCAAGTCAAAACAGTCCTACATGAAATGGAACTGCAATATGCTCTGACAGCCTATGTGCAGTGTTCATTGATCAGACAAACGTTTCCTGAGATGCATGGTAAAAAGCCTCTCCTAAAAGTCTCAGCACCCAGGACAGCTTGTGCAGCCTGCCCACCAGCTTAAATGCTGTTGTCTGTATGGAGCTGGTTTGACTTATAAACAGTGGAGGACACAATGTTATATTTCCATGTGTTTTTAAATCAACATTTGAATAGCAATCCAAAGATAGGTGCTTTTGAGGCACGTTGACTTGGCACACCTCAAGGCTATACCTCATTAGTCTACTTACGTTACATATCTATGTCTCTGGGAATTAAGCAGGTGTTTTACATACAATAAAGGATGTTGGTGGAGGAGGGAAGAAGGCTGAATTATTCATGTTCCTGCCCTGCAGCTTGTGTAATCGTGTATGCCATGGCAAAGTGAATATAAAATACCATAAGCAAGGTTTGGCACTGGTACAGATTAGTGCATCTCTGATGAAGCTGACAAATGTCCTGGGCAGCTTCTTTGAAGGGTTAAACCTGCTTTATGGTCACTGCTGTGAATAACTAAAGAAGATTCAGTTCTGAAGTCCCAGGCCTTGTTTGCATATAGTAAATAGCCATAAGAAAGCAGGAGTGAATGAGCCGAAATTAAAGGTCTTCAAATATTGTTTTGAGATGTGCAGGTTTCTAGATATACATGCAGGTAACTGGACTCCACTGAAGTAGACAGATGTCAGCTGGCTGTTCATGGAAAGGACAGAAAATTTGGGTACAGAAGAATTTATGTTCCGAGCCATTAATTTGCTCTAGTTTCTGAAGCTTCATAAGCAATCTAGATTGGGAATAAAACTCTCAGTTTGTGTAACAGTGGCATGGGCTAGTGCACAAGGCAAATGTGAGGAAAATACCACATGAAAAACCAAATGCAGTTTCCAAGTAATTAATTGTTCAGCACTGGTAAAGCAATGTAACCATTTATTAAAATAGACAAGGGTTTGTGTGCAATTCACAGCTGAATTGTCTGCTAATTAAGAGAGAACTAACACTCATTTAGATAATAGTCTTGTCAATAATTATGGACAAAAGGAAGAAAAAAAAATATTAACTGGAAAAAAATGGGACAGATGACTTCTGCATATTGAAATCTGAAAAAAAATACTGAGCTTGAGAGATACTGTTACTAAACCATACTGGATGCTTCTTGTTGAGTGATTATGCTCTGCTAGATACCTGCCGAGGCACTCTTCTTTCATCATTCATCATTATCATCAGTTATGTTTTTATTTTCTGTTTGATAATGTACCCAAGGGAATACCTAAATATACTGTGGTAGAGTTAAGAGGATGAGAATACAAATTTGATGTCATTATGTTTGTTTACCCACTGACAGAAATTCCTGGCTTCCTAGTCTGGTATAAAGGCAAAATTTTCAAAGGTTTTTAGGCTTTCAATTTCCCAAATGTCAGTGAGGTACTGCCCAAGCCACAGATGGGATTTGGGCTACATCTAGTGAAGGACAGGTCTTACAGAATCTACCTGGTGAGGTAAATGGCTTGCAGAGTAGGATTCAGAGTGGTTTTCCTGGGGAGACAAGGCAATCAAAAATCAAATATAGAAATAGGAGCTCCAGTGGTAACAATAAGTGCAGAGACATTCTGAAATCCATCCTAATTTCTAGCACTGATGACTCCATCAGTAGGTTTCACGGGCCAGGACCTTGCTTTTGCTCTTTCAAAAAACTAATTAGTATTGGCTCTTCTACGTGACCAACAGTGCCACCATAACTTTGAAGGATTGCCTAGAGATTACGATATGTGCCTGGAAAGTGAGAGACTCAGATTTGCCTTCCTCGGCCCTCCAAAGAACTTCTGTTTCAGACATGTCAAGGACCAAATGCCTGAGCTTGGCAAGATGTGGTTCTGAGTTCTTCGGGTCAAATAGGGGAATTGCACAGTAAAAGATAGACACCACCTTGACTGGAGGCATCAGACAGCAAACACACAATCTGACACTCTCCTGCAATCTCCTCTGACAACGTTTTCTCTGTTCTCCATGCCAGAAAAGTTTACCACTTTTTCTGTAGCCCCAAGGGGTAAGCTTTTGCAAATCTAATCTTAGAGACCTATAGTGTAAACTTCAGCTTCTGAAGTGAATGGCTGAGATTCCCTTTATAGTCAATATAGAGGAACAGGACTCTCTTGAGTGAGGTCTTACTGTACTGTAAAGCAGATGTGCAAAACAGCGTGGGTGAATCCTGCCTAAAAATACTTTTTTCTTTCCTCTCTAGAGCTTAAGGCAACTAGCTCAAGATACACTTCTAGAGAGGCAGAGGTATACATATCAGTGACAACATCCCTATGGATTAAATTCCTCTCTAGAGTTTAAGAGCTACCACAATTGAAAGTCAGTGAAGAAATAAGTACAGGGTGAGAAATGAACACTTCTCCCTGTCTCTTTCCACTTCTCTGTCTCAAACGTCTCCTTTTAAATTCACAAGAATTATGCCTAGTTGTAATCAGTTTTCCTGTTGTTATAATCAGAACATCAGTTGTGTTTTGTTACTGGCCTTTTTGCAAGGATCAGTCTGCAAGTTTACATGTCCTCTGTTGTTTTGGTTTTCTGAAACACCTTAATGAAGAGCACAGATCATTGTAACTAACTTTGAGTCAGAGCATCTTTTCTGGGAAACTTTTTTGTATGTTTTAGCTATCCTCTTTTTCTGAAGTTCATTGTCATGTTGTTTGTGTTTGGAACAATTCCCCACTTGAAAACACCGAGTATAGTATAATCACAAAGAAACTGGTATTCACATGATGCTGTCCTCCTTCATTTCCACATCTACTTTCAATCTGCATTTAGAATGTTATGGGTTTAGGGACTTGTTCCTTGTGGACCCAGTGAACTCATGGTTTATTGGCCATGACACTGATCAGTGAGATGTGACCTACTACAAATGTAATTACCAGTTAACCTGACTCTAAAACATATTTTAACTGACAGTTCTAATTTTCAGCATTCTTAATGGAGCAATACAATGATATTTTGCAAGATACTGAATGTCTTGGAAACCCATACTGTTTACAAAACTATTTTTTTGTAAGTGTAAGGACAATAAACTCCAAGATTTGGAGAACAAGGGAGGTAATTTGCTTAAGGGGTTTGACACTAATGTCTTGAGTCCTTTTCTGAGTTCAGCCATGCCCTCATGTCAGAACCATCTACTGCTATTTATTATCATTTCAAATCTCCACCTTTTAAAATGTCTTATATGGTTTTGTTTTGAACAGCACTGAGGGCCTGTGCAAATGTTGTGACATCCAAGATCTTGACAGGGAAAATGAAGTATCCAACACATTGATTGTATGAATTGAATCATATCATCATTGAACTGATGATGGTATGATTCTTCATAGTGGTTAAGATTATCAGGCATAGATTTGTCAAGACTGTGGGGACACAATCCAGGCTCATAAATAGTTGTAATTACTAGTATGCAGGTCTTTCTTGTCTTCCTATACTTAGTCATGTTTATATTAGATTTGGAAGTTCTTTAGATCTTGTTATTTCTCTGTATGGGTACATACAACAAAGTCTAGTAAAACTAATGGCTCATAGAACCCTACAACTTAATTCTGAAGTTTACTTTGAATTAGGGACATGACCAAGCATCAAAAATATAGCTAAATTTAACTGCATTCCATCACAGTTTATTCAGTGCAAGAAAAACTTTACTAAGTGTTTGAGATTCACCTGCCCTCGGTCTCAGCCTTGGCCTTTTACCAGGTTCATCAGAGGAAATGCAGCAGCATTTTGATGAAAAGCAGACCACGTCTGTAGGATGACGCTGAGTTTTGATCTTGTTTAGTTTTGCAATCTAGAACTTTTTTTAAAGTATAGTGGCTTTTAAGAGAAAAGAAGTGTGATTGTAGATGGTTTAAAGTAGAGCATCCAGAGAGGAAAAATGATATTTCATTTCATTCCCCCAGGCTCTTAAAAGCTTCTGAAAACTGATGAACCTTTCAGTAGTGGGGAAGTAAGAGGTCAACATTAAACTGGAAATGTCATGCCAGTGTCAGATTCTTTATCTTTTGAGGAAATCTCCTGCCTTTACTTGCCCTTTTAGCCATTTTCATGAGGTGATAACGGCTCTGAAAGACATGAATGTTTTTATTTTTGTTACCAAGACTCTTCCCCTTCCTTTTACTGCTAAGTTTAAAATAAAGAAAACTAGCCAAGCAGTTCTTCCTCTAAATCACCTTAATGTTTGTTGTTACAAACAGGCTTATTTCCCAGGTTTGCCTGCCTGTTTGCTAGGCAGGTGAAGAGATGCTTTAAAAAAATATTTCTGTAGAGTGAGACTCAAGGAGAAAACATTGAAAGTTTCTTTTAGGCTTTTTCCTCATGGATTACTGAACTCCTCTCTACTCCAAGGATTTGTACAGCTATTCAATCAAGGTCTTCCCTAGAGGCCGTTTACCCACCATATAAGGATCTCTCTGCCAGGGGCACCTCACTTCATTTTCATATTCATCCTAACAGTCTCACCACCTCCTTGTATCTTACTGTAGCTCAAATCTCCACATAGACTCCCTACAGTACCCATCTCTCACATTAATGCCTTAGCCTGTACCTGCTCAACAAAGCCCCTCCATTCTATTTTATTCCTAGCTCACTCTTTCTTATCTTCTGATTATTGATATCCTGTTGGGTCCTTTCTTGGCTGTCTTGCCTCTGCCTGCACTCTTGCCACTTGGCTGTCTCATGCTAACAGCTGAGCCCTCAACACTCTCTTTCTATGCTGACACCAACAGATGACACTAGATTTTAGATTTTCCCCATCTGTAAGCTTTGTTTTGTTTCTGGAAACAATACTCCAGCCTCCTGGTTATTTAGAAAGACTGTTAAAACAGCTTATATATAATTTATTTTCATGACCATGAAAATAAATTTCAAGTCCAATTTTGTGGCAGAGGCCAAATGCTATCAGTGCAGAAGCAGAAGTTACTAAGCCTTCTCATGTATTGGATCCTTACTGGATGATGCATTCACCTTTACTATCATAGACAAGGGCAGAAGGTAGGCTGGCACTGAGTCTACCTATTAAATATTTACAACCTACCCATTACCATAAATGACTAGCTACTGAATGCTGGAACCTCGGTAGTGCTGGCACAGAGGTAGTAACAGGCACAAGTGTTAGTTGGCATTGGCTGGAGACATCATCCTGGGCTCCTGTCCTCAGCAGACACAGCTGTTGTCAGATCGCAACCAGGCACTGCTGCAACAGAGCTGCTGAAATAGTAACTCTAGGATGCTGAAAAACTGGAGGGACAGGAGCATGCAACTACAATAAAACAGCATTAAGAAGCTCTAATATCACCCAGAAATCTTGGGAGAGTATTGAAAGCCCCACATGTAATAAAATGGGAAGACTGAACATGTAAGATGTGAGTCACCGGAGTGCTGTAACAGCACGGGCACCCATGGGCAAGAAGATAACAGGAGAGACACAGGAGATGCCAGTTGCCAAAAGCCATTGCCTTACTGGTCAAAAGAAGGCATGAAAGCTGTCTGTTGATCTAGAGAGTGAATCACAGTGTCCTAAGGGGGAAGTGAAATACCAAAGATGGTATCTGGAGACTTTCCCTGGCAATGCTTTTTTTTCTTCCCACTATGGAAAGAAAGCAAGAGTTGGGTGCCTCGTGTCACTCCAGTACATTTGATGCAGGTGAGAGCAGTCTGGCAGTCAACTACCTCTCTGCACTCCTCCTCTCCTTGCTGCAAGGTGGAGCATTTTTCTCTTATGAAAGCTACTGATCATCTTCCTTCAGTCCAATTGCCTTCAGGAAAAGGGTGAATTTCAGGCTCATGGCATGAGAAACCTCTTCATTTTGTTATTGTTTTCTCCACTGAGTGCAGGAGGGCAGCAAAGTTCTGGCAAAACTCCTGCCACCTTTCTTTTGCAAAGAAGGCAACTGCCTAGCAGTGCCCCCAACAACACCCTTTTAGAGACAGATGCCCAATGAAAAATAAACAGGATGAAATTATAAAATCATTGCTGTGACACTGTCTACAGGTTCTTACTTGAGCTGTTTGTGCTTTGCTGACTGTTTTCATTCTGCATAGCAGCATGTAATTAAAATATTCATATGCATATTGCAGCCCATTTAGGGCTGAATCCTGCTAGATGCTGAGTAAAATTTCAGTAGTGCTGAGAGATAGTGCTTGGAGTAGTCTGAGTTGCCCAGCATTTGGCAGAGTGCCTTAACATTGATTTGTTCTTATGTTAGGATAAAACTTGCAAGGAACAGGGAAGCAGTTTAGGGCTCAATTAACAAACAGCCTTTAAAAAAATGCATTTTACTTTCTGCCTTAGGCTTTGCCTTAGGGCTAGCCCTGTTCACAGAGCTAAGACTAAAAGAGTGAAACTGCTTATATACATACAATCCTGTAAACAGTCATCTCATCTGCAATATGGGCAGTTAAAAACACCTTGGTTACAGACACCTCTGGAATGGGAGTGGATAAGGCTCATATTGGATCAAATTATTTTCTATGTACATATACTGTAATAGCTAAGATTAATTATTAATTTTTTAATAATTTGTGTGTGTGTGTTTGAACCAGAGCATAGTAAAATAGTATCTTTTGAATTTGGGCATGAAGTAGGCTGGGCTGAAGGAGTCATATGGCTCCTGTCTAGGGCACAAGGAGACCTTTGTCCTGGTCATTAATTATGACACTGGCCACTTCTTTCCTGTTACATTTCACAAAGGTCCAGAGAGACTAAGCTACACTTATGAGTAATTTTTTACTAACTTACTCATGTGTTCTTACAAAACATTTTTGTTATGGCAAAGAGGAATGGTTTTGGAGAAATGTTTTTGGAGAAGCAGGGAAGTCTTCTGCAGTGTGACTATGACTGGAGCCATGGGTCCTGTGATCCACCTTCTAGGAGGAGCTAATGTCTGGAGAGAGGATGTCCCACTGCACCTCTCCCTATCTGCAAATCATCTAGAAGACTGGGGAACTGAGATTGTTACAGTTCTTGTACTCTCTTAATGGGGTCAACTGCTATACCACCCTTGGCTGAATTTTGTGAGGTTTTGCTGAGGACTTTGTGCAGAAGGTAAAGGTAAATCAATGGAAGGGCAAGACAAACATTCATCTGCTTTATCTTGTTTATTTCTGATTTTCTGACTTTATGAGATCTTTTTGCCTCTCTTTCCATTCAAGATAAATTCAACTGTTATCAAGAGAGAATAAATTCTTACCTAGCAAAGTGATTCACTGTGAGTCTACATTCAGTTTGTCTATATGGTTTCCCTAATTTATTATGACAGTGCTGAAATAGGTAATTTACTTAACGGTTATGTATTTTTTTTGTCATTTTGGAGAGCAGAGGAACAGGGAACATGATCACAAATTTTCTTTGATCCCTGTGGAGAAAGGTACAGTGTAATCTCCCTAAGCTAATTCAAAGTTTCTCAGCACTGTAAGCAAAAATAATTTTTTCTTCCCCAAAGATGGAGCTTGGGGTTGTTCCTGCCATCGGGAAGGAAGGGATAAGCAGAAGGGATAGAAAAGAAGATGTTGTGCAGTGAGAGAATGAATCTTGGGAAACCAGGCTTGTTGGTTTTGCTTTTGTAGGAGAAAGAAGATGCAGCGCTGACCTTTGGGAAGGACTCACACCACTTACTTTCCTCAGGAAGAGCAGCTACAACAGTCACTTGAGCAACCTAGCAAATGGGCATCTAAGAAATACACAAATATAGTTGCATTCACTCTTTCATGACGAAAGCATCTGTGCTGAGCTTACATGAAAGGCATAGTGTGGGAGGCTGAGGAACAGCAGCTGTTTCTGTGCTGTTCTCCACCATCTCACTGTGGTATTCACGTTCAAGTCTGTAACAGAAGGAGCTGACCTTAGGGTGACCATAAAGACAAAAACTGGACTCCTACAAATGTTAGACTGTTCCTTTTTTTCCCACAATTGTGTATCAACTGCACAAGTTGAGTCCCTTAAACAATGTCTGATATGTTATTTTTGTAAATCTCAGGAATCTTTTTGCAAGTCCTTTTGAAGGTTATTTCATCATAAGCATATGAATAACATGCATCTTTCATGAAATGTTGATTAATGACTATAAACGAGCACAGGATCTCTGAAACTGAAGTAGTAGTAACTGATGGAAGTACATAAAATACTATAATAACTATCATAAGGGGAACATTCTTAAACCAAACTTCTTTTGCAATCATACAGTGAGTTTTGACGTTCATTCCTGCTGGGTAATTGAAACGACAGTTGTTATCTAGATTATGTAAATTCAGTTTTGCACTGAGAATTTAATTTTCTGTTTTCAGTTGTGCAGCATGAAAAAAATACCAGAGAATGTAAAATTCACATTGAAAAAAAGAGTCACAATTACACATCACTGGCAATTAAAGATGGATTGTAATTTTTCATCTTTGCTGGGATGGATGGGACTTTTCCCCCATAGTCCAGTATACCTGAGTGCTTCGTCTTCTATGGAGGTGAAGACCTTGATTTTCTTACAGTGATACATTTTGATGAGGCACCTGCTGCTGTTCTTGTTAGGCTTGTTTATAATGTAGTTTTACACATAGATTTCATAAAAGAGAAAGTGACTGGTTTGGTTTTCTTTCCTCAGTTATGTTTCAGTGTCTGTCATTTCGTATCTTAAACTGATAGGGCATTAATTCGTCTACCAGTTAGCTCATACAGTGCTTGGCAGATCTGGATTCGAGTGGCATCTCTCAGTACCATGCCCATCGTAACTGGCCGTTCATGTTGCATCAGCAAGAGAAGCTCTTCTGAATCTGTGCAGAACTTTCAGACTCATTTTATTGTGCCCGATTCAGTCATAGACTATCTGCCTTGTAATTTGCTGATTATGCAGAGAGAGATGTTGCATCTCTCTCTGTAATGCCTTTTTCAGCTCTGCCTGTATAATCTGTCCCTTTCATTTACTCGTTTTTCTCTACCCTTCTATTCTGCCATGCATATTCTTTTATCCCTTCCATAAGCAAACGGTTCATAACTTTTTGTGGTATATTCCACAAAGTCCCAGCTGTGACAGCCTTTGTTTGGCTCTTGTGCTCGTTTGACTGGAACTTGTGCAATTGGACAAAACCCTGACTGGGTTTAGTGAAGCTGCTTGTGGTATAGATCAGGACAGAGCTGGTTTGTTAAGTGTCTGAAGGCTCCAAAAATCACTGCAGGATAAGGAAAGGAGTGAATAACAAGAAGATCTCCTCGGTCTCTTGAAAAACTTCCAGCAGGTTATTTCCAGTTCAGATCAGAAATGCTTCAATAACATCTCCCCTGGTACCTCAATATTTCAAAGTGCTGTCTCATTTAGAAACCAAAATGGCAAATACACTTGCAAATGAGAGTGGTGCTGATAAAGAAATGAATTGTTATGACATTTCAGCTCCTCAGGAAATGATGGCTTTTGAGTGTGTGTGTAAAGGTGAGCTTACAATTAAAAAGCACAGTTTGTAACCAGAACCTGTGATTCTTTTCCACATGTATCACAAATTTCACATAAAACACTTATTTTCTCCCAATCTTACTGCCTATAGCAATATAACTTTTCACCTTCCAAAGCAAATTGAGGTACAACTTCGTTTCTTTTGCAAAGTTCTATAGTATCCATTTCTTGAGAATCAGATTGGGATTCATGGACTGAAGGTATTTTTTTTCCTTCCCATGTAGAATATTTGCACCCCTGACCCCTCTTCCATCTGTCTCATATTCAAGTCACTTGTCGATATAGACAGTGTCAGAGTTGGCAATTTTTCATGTGGGATCTCAGCGCTATCTTCAGCTTCTCTGTGATTAATATTCTGTCCTGTCATTAAAGTCCAGCCCTGTGTTCCCAATATCAGGCTGGTTCTCTTTAATATGACCAGTAAAGTAGCATCTGTTTCTCAGTTGAGTCCTACTGCCATTTCTGGAGGTATCTCCCATTAATCAAGATTGCTACTTTGTCATAGTGCAGCTAATGTTATCACCAAATTTTAAGTACAAAGGTGGAATAATAATGACTCCCGTTTCACTAAATAGAGTTAACACAGCTGAATAGCTTCCCTGATGGTTTATTATATTAGTCTTTCAGAACATTGACTGATTTGTTTTTATTACCAAGAAAGCTTTTGTCTTATGAAAATGACTTAGGACCACAGGTCAATGTTTTTCTTGTCACATCTCTGTAGGAAGTACATTGGTTCATTATACTTGGTATTCTGCCACTGCAACCTGTATGTCACTTAAATTTATTTGTCATGATACCACTGCCAGGCTGCCATTAAATTGTTAAAGGATATTCAGGAAATGTTGTTGCAGTAACCTTTAGAAGAAGACATATGGAAATGGACTATATCTGTTAATTAACTTTTCGATATGCAAACCTTCCAAAGTGTAAAGCCTGGCAAGGATCACTCCCTGTGAGCAGAATATTTAGAGAGATAATGATCATTTTTTTTTCTGTGAGACAGCAAACACTGCAAGCTTGCATTACCAATCTGTCTATTTAAACTAGGAGGCTAAAACATTGAAAAACAAAAATGAAGAGAGACACAACTTGTGTCTCTTCTGTCCATGGACACTGGTCTCCAAAAATGGCCTGTGATGCCTGCCTGTCTCAACAATGTTTAAAAGTCACAGCTTGCAGAAAATGGTCTGACAGTGTAAGGGACACATGAGACAGTAAAACACGTTGATCAGCTTGAGATCCCATGGGAGAAGCTTCTCAGGTGTTTCAAGTTAAGCTGAACCAGAGATCCCAGCTTTTGGACACATCATCCTCTCCTTTGGAAAGGAGCTGTTAGAGAAGACTTTGCTAGCTCTGAGCTAACAAGCTGTGGTGGTTCCCAGACGTGTCCTGAGAGTTAGAAATTGGACTGCAGGCTGATAAACTGAAGCTGGGAAGGATTAAGCTTTCCTGCTTTAGACATTATGATCTCCAACAAGATCGGTGTGTTAAGGGATATTTATGACATTAATTGTAGTTCAGGACTGCTCAGGCCTTCCGAAGATAGAGTTCCTAATACTGATCCCATAGCAACACAAGTAGTTGAAGAAGGCATAGTGCAGCACTGCTGAAGGAAAAAGCTGGCTGATTTTTGCTTGTTAAGCTTTAATCTGCGCCCATTCCCTGACGTGGTCTGGTGTGGGGCTGTATAAATTCTTGTGGTAGCATAGGAACCTGCTGGTTGTTTGGATGTGACAGAAGGGAGGAGCTGAGTATACTGAAACAGGTTTGGAGTTAGAGTGGGAGCAGTAATCCCAACAGGTAGGTGCTGAAACCATGAAATAGGGATAAAGGTAGAGTGAAGCTGAAGCAGGACATGTACTGGTTACCCAGGTGAGTATGCTTAGGTGAAAACATGCATTTATCCATGCATGATTTGTGTGAAAAGCATAGTGACAGACAACAGAAAGGAAATCCACAGGCTAGGGAAGACAGAATTGTTTGCTGTGAAAGAAATACTGTTGTCCATCAAACCTGTCAGAAACCTCCAGTTTTACAAGGTTTCACGTACGTGACTGCTGCATGTTAACATGACTGCACAGACCAAACAGTCTAAATTATACACAGCTGAATACAAGCTTTTTCCTCTATGGATGTTAAGGTAACAGAAGGAAATAGAAAGTTTGTGGTAAGCTCAAACAAAAGATGGATGGCTAAGTCAATCTTTCCTGTATTTCCCAAAGCATTCCATTAGTGGGAGATTTCATAGATAACACTGATAATTCTGATTATGTCTGTGTGGCTAGGAAGCTATGCTCATAGCACCTCTCTGAGCATTAGCCTGGTTTTGTTCTTTTGGGTTATTGCCTGGCACAGGCAATATAACAAAGGTTGCAGAAGCTTTGTAACAAAGCTGAAAATATTCAAAGAATGTAGTTGTACCATTACTTGTTTCAGAAGAAAATCTATTGAGAGATCAGAAATATAGGAAGCCAAGATAATTATTGTGTCCATGTTTGTTGGTGTCTCACTAGATGAAAACCAGAACGGACACATTAGAAAGAACTGCAGTCTATCTTTTATGCAAGATGCTTCTCACTACAGTGTACTTCATTGTTCAAAATTACATTTCTGGAAAGGTTCTTCCTACTGAATTTGCTGTTCTCATTAGTTTGGCTTCTTTCACTATGACTTACAAGCTTAGGGCTAAGCGGTAATCCTCAACATTTCTTGCTTTTCTGAAATGTTTGCTCTATAAAGCATAGGCCTACACAAGTGTGGGGTAGCAGTAAACCCCTAACCTGTTTAAGAATTTTCAGTTTTCACATGGCTTGGGTGAAATAAAATGCATTGTAACACAGGCATAGGAGAAGAGAAATTGCTTTAAGGAATATTCCAGTGCAGTTCACTAACCATTAAGTATCGTTCTACTTCCGTGAGCTTAAATCTCTATAGACATGAATCTTTTATATCCTGCAGTGCAAGCTGTAATACTTGGATAACTAATACAGTTATTAGAGCTGTTTTTCATTAGGCCTGAGAAAGTTTGGAATTGCTCATGATGTCTGAGCAATCATTTCTCTATTTTGCAGTATTGAAAAGTGTTTATGTTTTAATAAACAAGTGATCTTGAATGTATTCCTGAACTTGATTTTAGCCACCCCTGGTTAAAAAAAAAGAAACAAAACCCAGTGGTTTTGAGATAACAATTTACAGATCTGTTCTCTGTGTAGCAGTATATGTTGTTTCTGTACTCTCTTTACCTGTGGCTCTTAGTGTGATTTTATTGCGATGAGAGTTAGAACCAATGACACTAAGTAAGATCAGGAGGCAGTGACAGAGAAGTAAAGGGGTATTGTGAAAGTCACGGTAGCAATTATAAGAAAACCAATGCCAAAACTCTCTAGATGCAGTATCATGTGCAAAATTCCGTAGCTGTGTCTGGGAATTACATATACTGAAATTATGGTGTGTTTAAATGGAGTAGGACAAAACGAGATTGTTGAACATTTTATTCCTTTAAAAAACATACTTGAGGCTGTTGTGAAACTAATAACATTTTTAGCCAAAATGGGATGAAAATTATTTTTTCTTGGTCAATGTTTGTTTTTCATTATCTTTTGTCTCCCCTCTGTCCATAGGGAATGAGCACCATGTAACCAGACAGCTATAAACCTTCAGCTGCAGATCACTGACAGACGTCTATATACCACCAGTTTGGGAAACCTCTGCTTTAAACCTGTAAATGTTTCAACATTTGTGTAAGTCAGACACATTCTGGTATTATGTAGCTAAATAATTTTATAGCCATGTTCATTGTAATGCTAAGAGGTTCAGATGCTGCATGAGCTGTTCACTAATGCAAAGTGTCTCTCTAATAATTAGGTGATAAAATTGAAAGTGTATGTGAGCTATAAATATGTCCTTAAATTGTATGTGCTATTCACAGTCTGTTAAAGAAATCCTTGGCACAGTGACACATGATGGTTGTACACAGGTATTGCAGTGGTTACAAGGTTTGGGACTGCTTTTTTGGATGAAACTTTGTCTTAAAACAATATTGCTAAATAACTAAGGTCCCGTTACATTGGTATCCATGTTTAATAATTCAAATATCATCTAGAAATTACTGCATTGAAAAATACTCAGAAAATGTTGTACTGTCCTGGCCAACTTTGAGTACTTCAGGCAAAGACAACTACTAGTATTTTGACTTTTACTTCCTCAGATGATGATCTGCCCTTTTATCCTTTAGACTGAGAGATATTGTGTAAATGGTAAAGTATTACAAGGGGGAAACAATTTACTAACATAGATTGAAGTGTCTTATGCATGGAAACTGAAACGCAAACTATACAGAGATCACTTAAGTCATTGCTGAGATGCATTCATAAAAGGTAATTAATAGTGCAGTGAACTGGAGGCAGTTCAGAGGGAAACATTATTAGATGAGGAAGTACAAAAGAAAGTGAAATGTCTTCCAGTTTACAGTCTAAGGATAGATGATTGTCTACAAATGTCCATAAGTGACCTTGACGGCGAGTAGAAAGAGTCTGTCTGAAGATGTTCCTCAGGGTGCCATGTCTGTAGGATTAATAGGATAAAAGAATAAGTGATTGAATTGTGATGTAAAAGATTAAGGCATTTTCTGTGCTGATGATTGGTAGCTATTAAGGCTGCATCCACATAGTCCCTAAATGCAGGTAAGAAAACGTTTTTACAGGTTGAGTACCCTCTGGTATATGACCAGCTAATGCAAATTGTGGTTTTCTATTGTATATATGACATTGAGTGGAGAACACAAAATCTACTGAATACTGAATTCCAAGCTTAGATATATTTCAAGGCAAGAAACAGAAAAGCCATTGTTTTATGCATGTAAAGCTAAGAGAGAAACTGCTGCTTAAAGTGGTTTGAGAACAATCCTGCTCTCATGAGCAGGTGGACTTAATAAACCCTTTCTTGCTATGGGATGATAGAGTTTCCTAGTGCAAGCCTGGATGAATAAACTCATAAGCACAAAAAAACTTACTAATGTCATGTGTTCATTTGCATAGCCCTTGCTGGTTTTGTTCTGTGTTTGCCTTGTAGGGACAAATTTCTATAGAACTCTTTGTGGAAAATGCTTAATTAGTGCCTGCTCCTGGTAGTTGAATTTTCCTTTACTGGTTTTTTTTTTTTTCCATTACCTAGATAGGTTTGGGATATGCAGTTGGTAAACATTAACAGGACACTACTGATGTCATCAAGTACAACTTAAATCTTCATTGATTGCATGTCTTGTGTTGTCCCTTTCTTATCTCCTCAGTTTTCAGCATTTCCCCTTGTAGGTTTTCTGTGCATTTTATATGTGCCCTTACATCACTGTCAGAATTATCATTCTTTACAGCTTTAGCCTTATTTGTTCTGCTCAAGTGATAAAATGAAATGAATCTGCCTGCATTTTTATTCAGGTTAAGAATAATGAATGTTCTAACAAATTATTTGCGTTCCATCCACAATCAGTTACTTCCAGGAGCTCTCTTCCTGTCTTGATACCCAGAAAGAAGGTTTAATAGTGGCACAACTTATTTTGAGTGTTATTGGTGACACTCGGTAATCAGTCACCTGTTGCCGACGGAAGGAAGACACAGTCGCTCAATATGAGTGATCAGTATGCTTCGTTTATTAATCATGCTTACCCAATATTTATACTCTAGTTAATTAACTCATACATAGTGCAAAGCTAAGCTCCTAATATCAGTATGCTTCGTTTATTAATCATGCTTACCCAATATTTATACTCTAGTTAATTAACTCATACATAGTGCAAAGCTAAGCTCCTAATTGGTGCATATACAAAGGATCAGTCCCTCCTGCTTTTCCCATGCCTTTCTTACTGCAAAAACAACCTGTTATTGTATAATTGCAACAGCCAAAGATAGTGTGGCCTTGCCTCCCCAGCTACACCAGCTGTGTGCTATGATTAACACATTCCTCAGTCAGCTGCAAAACATCTAGGTGCTTTTTCTCATGCAACCATTTTCCCACAGTCACCCAATCAAACTGTGCTGCTGTTTGAAAAGAATTGTAAAGTTATGAGCTCACTCCTTGCTTGTTTGAATTGAGTGCATACAGTATGTCTTATTGACGAGCCTTTTGAAGAGTTCACATGCAACTCACTGATGCCCATAAGAAACATGGGAACAAAAAAACACCCCACAAATCTTCTCAGAGTGTTTTCATGGACAGTTTTTGATAAGTTATTGTTTTGATGAGTGCCTGAGCTCTGCAGATGAAAGCACCCTTTAAGAAAGCAGTGCTGGCAAAGCAGGCTCAGATATAGCAAGTGAGCTTAAGTATCTTTGCATCTTACGTGGCTCCTTCATTGGAGTAATTTAGAGAAGTGCTGGCAGTGCATAGTGACTGCATTGTTACCTGCACTCTACAGCAGCATGACAAATTACCAGTGACACCCAAAATGGACCCTAGCAGCAATTTCCCCCATTGCTTCTGACAAGAATATCTTTTTGTTGCCAAGTTTGACTGTTTTTTTTACCCAGCAGAAAGGGGCCAAGTGGGGCTCCCCATGGGAGTTCACATGCTGGTGCTAGTCTAGAAGTAACCAGGAAAGTGAGAAACGGGAGGAAAGACAAGATCAATAAAGTAAATTATATGAGGAAGAAAAACGTGACAGTGACCAAGAAAAAACAAAAGAACCAAGAAAAAGGACCAAGGGGGACATTGCTCCCTGGGCTACATGTGTCACTGGGTCCTCACTGCTGCAGTCCTAACCACAATGGATGATGTTGTGGAGATCAGGCGTTCCCTGAAACAACATTTGTGTACAGGACATTTCTGCAGCACAGTGGTGGCTTCTACAAAGCGGTTGTGTGATGTGTACTATCCAACCTTTCCTGAACGATCGGGACCTTAATGTTGATATGGGTCATGATGTGGTTACAGATCTGAAGTGCTAAAAGTTACATATACCTCTGAAATTAATTTGACCACTGTATACCAAAACCTAATTTATTTTCTTATCTCCCAACCATTAAACTGCTCGAGCTGAGCTATAAAAATGCTCTGAAGAAGGACAGCTCCTTGTCACTAAGGAATATTGCAGAAAATTTGCCTTCCAAGCGTGGTTATGTAACATCCACTTATTGTAATTAGACTTTTGCTCTCAAAGTCCCACTTTACCTGAGTAGCATGATTGCTGAAACACAGTAGAGATCTGTGATAGCAAATGTAATATATCTGCTCCTTTCAGCAGGGGCTTCGCTGTTCGTGCTGTGTCTCTCAGGCATATGCGCCCTCAGCAGCTATTTGCAGTGTTCCCTGTTATTAGTGCTTACTCAGAATGGGTCTTGTTCTCTGTGCTATCCGAAGTGCAAGAAATGTCTGTGTAAGCATTGCATAGCTTTAATCCTCCTACAGAAGAATGGTCCTCTGGGAGGAGAGTCAAATAAACAGCAGCCTAAATTGTTCTCCAGATAGTTGAACACCAGGAACAGGCCCAAACCCAATTATTCACAAGATGATGCTGATGTTAGTCTTTTCTCAGGATGAAACACCAAGCAGAGACCTTTTTTTTGAAGTAAGTTAGTTTCAGCTAATTAAAGGTTTCCCTTCTTTCCAGTCTGACTTGAGAGCTGTTGCTGTGTTCTAGTCTTTGCAAGCATGAGAAAGGTGTTGTGGTTATATTCATTAACTCTTCTTCCTGGGTGTTCTGTGACATGTCCTGTTGTAGAGCATGCAGACCTTTTTTAGCAGTCACTAAACACAATTTCAGTGTATCAAAAAAAAAAAAAAAAAAAAAGGAAATATAAATTGTAAATTTGACATATCATAAAAGGATAATTTGCATGTGTAGGTGGCAAAAATCCCCTTCTGTCTTTTGGCCTAGCCTTCTTGTACTTCTGACTGAGCAAACCAAACAATTTGTTTCCGTGTAACTGTGTTAAGCCTACAAGAAATTCCTGCTAATTGTGCTATGCTTTGTTATGATGATGAAGTACTGTGTATGTTTCTGCCATGCTCATTAGTCATACTTTATGATTGTCATCCTATATGTGCACTGAGATAAATTGGGCATCGAGCCTAAAAGGTGCTTTCCCCATGACCCACATTGTTTTCAGGTTGCCTTTTTTGATTTTGCTTTCTGGTATCAGCTGCTTTTTAATTCTGAAAATGAGAGAGATCATAGTTTTTTCTCTCCCTGTTTCTATGAGAATCACTGAAACTGAATACTTTCTAGAACACATCATCCCTTAACCAAAAAGCAGAAACTAGTTCCTTACGAAAACATTAAGAAACTCCTACATGTAGGCATTGAGAATTGTTTTGGAAAAGACGAAAAACAGTCTTGGAGCAAAAAGGAAATGTAGGCTCTGCCTGGAGAAAAGAGATATCTTTTTAGAAACTGAGGAATATGGAGACTGGTAGGGGAATTGGAACAAAGCTGTTTAGGGAAAGAGAATGAGCAGAGTGAGCATGTGCAGCAGTTTATTTTACTGAGTAGGTTGCTTAATTCTCAGAGCATTGACAGTTAGGCATTTGCTGCATGTCTTCTCCTTCTTGGTGGACAATACAGTTTTTGCCAGACATGACATGTACACAGAAGAGGCATGTTCGGAAGAAGGTCAAGGAACTTACACAGTCATCTAGCAGTATCTAATCTAATAGAATAGCTAAGGAAAGAATGTATAAGTTACACTGTCCACTATAGTTGGATAGCTACACTAATATATGTAGTATATAGATCCACACTATACTTGTGTAAAACTGCATCCATTATCACGTTCATTATGGTCAATTCCTACAGAAATGCTGTAGTAGAGAAGTTAAGACTAAATTCACAGAGATCATATGAGTAATGAGGTTGTCTGAACTTGTTTTGGGGAAATTGGTTTAGGGAACAATATCCAATTTTTTGCTGATATTCTTTTAATGAAAGGCAGCTTCTCTCTTTTGACAAAAATGGACTGTCCAAGGATAGAGTTGTGTTTCTGTGCAGGTCTACTGCCTTGGTGCCTCAGCGGTCGTTTTTTGCCTGATACCTCAATTTTATTGAAATTGCAGTGATTTTTCAGTAATAGGGTCAGCATCAAAGTATCTGAATATATCTAAGTGGTCAAAGTTACTAGCTGATGCCATCCAAGATGCTGCAGCACAGACCAGCTCCAGCTTGGAGTGTAGCCAAGTTTGTCACCTACCGAGCTGAGAAGTGTGAATAATTTTAGCTCCAATAGTACCCTATGATGATGCATCTAGATGGCTTGAAAACCTGTGGTGATATAAAATATGGAGTGAGTTAACTCACAACCATCTAAATCTAGCCATATAATTATGCCTTAAAATGACCCTTAAGCACCAAGAACGCTCTTCTGTAACCCTTTTCAAAGTCATTGGTAGTGCTTTCTGCTTGATTGGTTCCAAAGACAGCATATGGAACACATCCTTGTGCTCTTGAGGAAAACAATGAATGAGCTTGTGCTGTGCTTTTGTCCTGTTAAGTCTCCTCTTGAAACCATTAAAAGCCATTTCTTAAAAATGCTGCATACAGTGCGGCAGTAACATGAGCTTTTCAGACATAGCTCCTGTTCAGATCCTTAAGTTTCAGAGATTCGGCTGGCAACTGAGATACCTACATTCGTTATGCCTACCTGTAGGAGTCTGTTTGCAGGCTAGAGGCTTTCTTTAACCACCTACAAACAGGGGCTGCTGCCATTTCATATGCCCTAGAGTGTGCAAGACACCTTGTCAGATCTGGGAGACCTCTTGCCAGCAGGAGGACGGGCAGGTTATGGTGTCTAATCTCTAACGGCACTGCCTCCCTCTGTGTGAGCAATGGATTTGGCCCTCAGTATCAAAGCCCTTATTAGAGTCAATAAAGATGAAGCCTGGAGTCAGTGGAGCTGAGCAATTGATTCAGCTCAGCACCTGCTGGTTCCCTGATTTAGGGTGAATTGAATCATGCTCTATATTGCATTGACTAGTTTCTGCTGAGTACAGCCAGGAGGAAGAGCAACTTATGTGTGTGTGGCTACATGTAGGTAACTCTGTTTAGATGTCCTAAACACAAAATAATTTGAATGGACAAAAATTACTGTTTAGAATCTGAAAAAGATATTGGCAGAAGCTTTCTTTCGGTACTAACATGTAGAGCAGAGTATCTATAAAGTTTAATGACCTCATAGGGAAGTATGTGTCCTGTGGAAGGTTATAACAGGAAACAGAGGAATTTACCTTGTGTACAAAACTTACGGTATAGGGCAGAACAAATAACAAAGTCCTGTCAGGCAGATTGCCAAAGGAAAAAAGAGTCTATTGCTTTAAAGACAGATGTTTTTTAAATGGTAGGAGACACACTAATGATCAGTGAAATATTAGCAGAAGCTGAACAGGAACTAGATAGCATCCCCACTGCTTTTGCCTGCTCTGCTCTCAGGAGCTTTGTGGGGCATGACTCCCCGTTCCTCATTAATGAAGAGATAACAGGGAGAAGCTGCACCGTTTCTTTCAGTAATAGATTTTTGAGGGAGTAAAGGTCTGAGCTTTATGTGGTGTTTCTGTGCTACAGGGCTGGCATTGTTGCACTGTAGACAGCAGTGCGGTAGCATTCACATGTGCAAAATGTAATTACTCTGATTTATCAAGCAATTACTTTTTCTACAAGTTTTATTTAATTTTGGGCGATCTCATCCTTTCTTTGAGTGTAATGAGTACATTTGAGCCAGAAGGCAATTTGCCATTCACTGATGAATTGTCTTTAATAGTGACTTAGCCTTTATTTTTCATTTTCAAAAGGAATTACATTCTCAATTTATTAGTAAACTTGAGGAGTAAATTTATTAGTGTATGAGAACAGTGAATTCTTTATTGCATGGTGACACAGCTGCTGCAGGAAAGTGATTCCCATCCACACCTTTCTTCTAAACAATTATCTTAAGCCATGCTGGTGGAAGATGGAAATTTTGAGTTTCAACCAACAGGCTGGTGAAGGTCTTGTACTCGGAGTTTCTATTTCCTGCACGAAAGCATTTGGCTTCTAATCTATAACATAAATTCCAATCATCGCTGCTTTTTTCAGCCATTTAAATGAATGAAGGAATCTTCTGTTTACAAAATAGTTGATACAAATCCCAACATCCAAGAGATAGCTTGAGTCTGTAAGCATGTGACTCACACAAGCTTTTAGAGTACAATTTTGGTGAGGCCACAGCATGTCATCTTGTTACTATCACCTGTGATTAGCACAGGGCTTGTTATATTTACTGGTGATTCTCACTTCCAATTGAAGCATTTAACACTTCCTTGAACCACAGGAAAAGCTTGTTTGTGCTGTCTGTCTGTGGTTTCTTCTGTGAGGTCAGATAAATCAAAAGAGGTGATTCTTACTACATCACACTGCCAGGCCCATCACTAAACTAAGCCATATTCCTCAGCAACTTATCTGGCAATGCTTTCCTTAGAATTGTTTTTTTTTCTATTCTGTTTTGCGATATAAATTCTAAGTACCAAAGAATTAAATAAGAGGAACGTTCTCAAAGGTCATACAACTGGAGCAAGAGCATCACCTCAGATAGAAACAGGTGCATTTCAAATAGGCATTCACCTTTTTCTCTAGAGGCAGTTGTCTCATATTGTTTAAACCCCATCCTAACAGGATGAAAACGATAGGTCTCACTTGCATTCACAGAAGTTGATCTCAAAAAGCATGTTCGCAGAGAAGCAGATCCCAAGTCTGGAAACATCTTTGGAAATGTTATTGTAGAACATGTGAATAGAGCACTCCTCTCTGTTTTGTCCCTGTTCTTTTTATCTGAAGCACATCTTGTGCCCCATGTGCACTGGAAATCGAATTCAGGGGTTGCACATTGACTGCAAGAGGAATGAGTGGCTGCCTAAAGGGGCCATCTCCTGTTCTGCCTCTTCACAACAAATGTGAATGAGTTCCTGTTTCCCTGAAAGTGATTACTAGAGGTAATTTCATCCCTAGATTTTAATGTCAAAGTGGGAAAGCTAAAAGTCAGTATTCTAGAAGTGGTTTTAGTGTACCTGCCTTACTTTGCAACAGTTTAGATGTTTTTATTTTTCCTTAAATTAATCAATATTTCTCAAAGTTCTTCTCTTTTCTTTTTAAGCAAAAGCCCAGATAGCATAAGAACTATCACATTTGAGGGAAAATGTGACATATGGGTTATAACATTCCAGCGTAGGCCAATAAAGCTTCTAAGATTAAATTTGCCTTTTTCTTTATTCTTTATAACATGCCTTTCTGGTAAGAAAATTATACAACTTCCAGGTTTTTGGTGGGCATAGCATCTATGTTAGGTGTTGAGCTGGACTGTGTGTAGTATGGCCTCTAAGACTGTTAGATTGATAGAAGGGATTATTTTTTTTTGGAAGAATTGTTTTTTGGTCTTTTATCTTGCTTAGGAAAACCATATCAGCATTTTTAACTTTTCACCTTTTCTTGCTTCTTATCTAATAGGAATTCTCTCATGATTTATTAAGCAGTATAGAATATGTATTTTGTTAAAACAGTAGAGAAATCAAGTCCTGTAACAATGAGATATTGTACAAAAGGATAGAGAAATATTTATGCAGATTCGTGTGGAAGTTTTATATATTTGCTGCATATAAATTAGCCCTGTAACTTCACTGAGGAGAGACAAGAATAAATAAGTTCAGAGAGCAGAAAAAGTTGAAATTTTCAGTAACTTGCTGAAGGACAAAGGTGAAAAACTGGTAACAAAAGAAAAAGGGGAAGAGATATCTTATTGTCTTGACTTTAGTTATGAATATCACTGTCATTTATGATATATATGTACTTGAGAATGTAAAGACTGTTAAATGAACATCATTGTAAGGAATGGGCACACTAGAGAAAACCTTTCTGTAAATTTGTTATGACAGAATGCTCTCTCCTCCTGGATTTCGTTACAAAAGCTTTGTGGAGTTCTACTAAATAATTTCTTAAGGAAACTGTGCATCAAAGTATAAAGGACAACAGAACTTGTTTTACTTTATTCAGCTTGAAACGGTTTAAAACAGAAATACAACTCTTCATAATGATCACTTATCCATTCTGTTGTGTTTTATGAGAATTGGTTGGGACAAATATATACAGTAGGTGTTAGAGAAAGAGAAATACAATGTGATAGATGAAACATATTGCAGAACTAGGTAATTGTTCCTGGTATGTATGCATACTTGTTAAATTATTCCACAGTCTATGAAACAAAATATATTTTGGTGAAAATACTGCCAGTTAGTTCTCTTCATCTTCATGAGCATATAAAACATGTATTACATTAAAAAACAAAACCCTGAAACAAAGAAGAGCATTAAAATTGCAAAGAAAAAAAAAGAAAATTTCAATGTTGAAGATTAATGAAAGAATATACATGATCACCTGATATACTACAGTTTCAGATAACCTCAAAGAGGACTGCTTAGTGTACATCTTTCTGTGTATCATACTAGGTTGCATTTGGGGCTAATGCTTCCCAGTAAATGGGACATTCCTCATCAATTATCACTCCTCCAGCATATAATCATTGTTCCATTTTACAGAAAAAAGAAAGAGTACCCCTCCAGTTCTCTGCCTCACCCTGAAACTCAAAACTCACTTGCAGGTATTGGAAGCTGTAATTTATTAAATACTTGGGATTTTGAAATGCGTGAACAAATTTTGTTCTCTTTCCAGTAGTTTATCTGTGAAAATACCATCCGGTCTTAACTTTGTGCTGAGTTTGGTATGACTTTTAGGAGCATAAGGAGATGCTACATTGAGGAAATAGTATTTGAAAATTATATTGCAGACTGCATATGTCCATGGCTGTATTAAGGTTGTATATATAATTATAATGCTGTCACTGACTGAGTTTTGGATCTTAATTTTCCATTTCAAGACTATTTTATGGCAGCTGTTTGATAGGATAAGTACTTGATATATCATTTGAAATACTTAACAGAGAATAATGTCTAATACTAACTGCAGACAAAAATGTATACAGTTAGAAGAAAATAGGCTTATGCAGACCAGAAGAGCCTTAATGGTTTTATCTTCACAAGAGTTATAATTTTATTCACAGAATGGAAATACCTGTTTCATCCAGTTTTAGGTAAACAGAGGAAAATTCACAAGCATGGAAATTATGTGTTTTTAAAAGTTGCATCCTTTACCTATATTTCTTCTAGTACAAAATTATTCAACATTTTTGGAACAGATTGAGGTTTCCAAGAGGTCTGGGCATCTATCTGCAAAACAAAACCTGCTACAAATAATTTAGCGTGACACTCCTTGTGCACCAAGATGGCCAATCCTCTCTCCTTTGACAATAAGCCTCACCCTGTTCAAGCTCCTGGAAAGGAGATGGACAAGATGAGGGGCTTCCTCAGAGGTGATCACTGCCCAGAGGCTGCTGATCTAGAGAGGCAGACAACGTGAAACTGTGAAATTGCTGTGGGACAGCAGAGCTGTGTGGTGCTCTCTGGTGACTTTCCTTGCGTTTTCTGAAACTCTCAGCTGTAATAGCTAGAGAACCCTGATCCTAATGTTTCCCATAAATTTCAGGCTTGTAATGGCATTACAGGCTAATTCAGGGCATCTATTCACATCTCCAAGCAGCTGAAAGATTCTAGCCTTTGACCATTGTTCTTCTCTAATCCAGATTTGAAGTAATCAACTAGAAACATATGGTCCATTCGATATGTTGTGATAAGAACCAAGAAAAAAGTATTTTCTTTTGACATGTTAGAACTCACAATCAGACTCTAACAAGATAGTTTAAAGAATGGATTATTTTTCATCATTTGCAGGAGATGAAAGAATTAAAAGGAATAAGAAATTACCAATTGTGAAGTTAGATGCAGAGTTTAGAAAAAGACTGTTAGCACAAGAGGTTATTTCTTTGACATAAGATAAACATAACAGCTTGAGCTTTTATGTCTCCTTTGAATCCAGTTGCTAAAATATTTTGTGAAATGTAACTATTTAGGACTGTTTGGAATTTGAAACAACTCTTGGTTAAAATGTTCATGTTGCTGATGGCTGCCCAGCAACAGAAGCTTAAGGTGGACAGTGGAGAAAAATGCGTTAGTCAGTCAAATCTGTATAAATTATTTGATGTAGTTAGAAAGGAATTTCCTGAGTTGGATTTTGTCCAAGGTTCTGCAGTTGTCACCTGAAGCTTATGGGAAAAGCCACAGGATCTTTCATGAGCACAAGTTACAGTGACCTTTACTTTAGTGCCTCAGGACAGGAGATTCAGAGTGGTTTCTGTTGACAACATGCTGATACAACACAGGAATGGATGACAATACTATTTATACATTTATTTACCCCCTGCCTGTCTTAAGTTTCTGCATTTAGTTGTTTTTGGGTAGACAAAAGAGATATTCTTAAAAAAGCAGAATAACTATACGGGAAATTTGGTAGACTGAAGTCAAGCAGTTTCCCTCTCTAGTGGGGATTGTTAGTTAAGGGATGTGGAGCTAAGATTGCAAAAAAGGGGGGGGGGTTTGGTAATGTGAATGATATTAGCATTTAAGAAATTAAAAGTTTGCTTCCTAATGACTTCATAACACGGTGGGGCTCTGATATTCGGTAAAGCAAATGTACAAAGTAGTTTGCCAGAAGCCAGTGTGATCTGCATCTGCGGATAAGGATAGAAGTACAAGGTAAAGACCAAACAGCAGGAGATACTGTAGGAATAAGAAAGAACAAAATATGTGAATAGTCATCTGGAAGTGGACTGAAAATCAAAAGCTTTCTTATGAGTAGGGACTGGTTTACTTTATACAGTGTTTTCCTTCTGTGGATTGTGAAGCATTTTACTAGTTATAATGACAGCGTCACCATTCTTTGTGGGAAATAAGGGGTAACGATGATACTAACCTTTGGTCTTCAAATACTGATCTCCTTTCAAAAGCTGTATGTTGAAATGAAATTGATCTGTGATGATGGAAAAATAGCAAGGTTTTTGGACTCTTTTAACCTTTCCAGATGATTTTTTATATGACAGTCACAGTGAGACAGCTCATTGTGTCTGGTTAAGCCATTTTAATTAGAAGCAGGACTATAGACTCATTGTGATATTGTATTCCTCTTTACATGTAGCTTGACTGATGTAGGATGATTCTGTTGAGTTAATGAGTCAGAGATGCAAACATATTCTTTTTTGTTCAAACCTAAAAAAAAAAGTTACTGCATGTGCTGTTCCAAGTGCTGTGGTCACGGGCTCTCTATGATGTGAATGTTCTCATGAATGGGGGGCTATGCTTGAATCTTTCATGTGCCATCTTTTCTTCGCAAACACAAAAATCTTTCCCACGTGATGCAGGTATCAAACAGCAATTGATATAAAATATCTACAGTCTGTCTGTGGATTATCAAGTTTATAGACTATCTTATGGAGAGAATTATTATAATACAGTCATAATACTTAAGCACTGTCTTTTCTTGAAGGTATGAAATTAGAGAAAAATTGAAAGGAGTGAGCAGCAAAGTCTGCCACATCTGTTCAAGACCTCCTGAGGTCCCTTCCAACCTGAATTATCCTATAGGCCTATGTTTTTTAAAACCATTCTTTTTGTCCTGTGCTTGTTGGCATTACATCTAGGTTTGTGATCCCTTTGGGATTCTATTTGGGCAGCATTGATGCTCATTAGGCAGCACTTGGTGGGAAACAATGTGTAATATTACAACTAAAGCAAAGAAAAATAGAAATTCCTACGATTTTGTGGGTCAAAAGCTGCCAAAGAGCTACCAGTTTCAACTTTTGCTTATCAGCTATGAGCTGGAAACTACTCTTCTAATCAACTGAGACACAGTAACCATCTGAAAGACAATACCTAATGCATACCAATGCAATGCAAAACTGCATAGCTTAAACAGCCCCTCTTGCAACTTGGTGGTGGCGGCTTTCAATGTATGAATGGTACTGAAAGGGTAGGGCAGTGTTTTCTGAAATTCCTCCATCTTTGTTTGCAAGAACACACCTGGGTTCTCAGGGAGGAAGTAGTTTGCTTCTGGGTATCCAGCTCCCAGGCACCTGTATGCCATGTAGCAAACACCAAAGAATTGAAAGAAATGCCTTCAGATAAATTCTTCTGTAAAATCTTAGTCCTGAAATGTTGCCTAGAACTGTTTAAAAAGACAATCAACCAAGTTAGGACAACATTGACCGTTTTCTTCAGTTGTTGCTAGTGGTTTGTTTGTGGAGAGTAAATGGAAAGAAAATTTGATACAGGTAGTTTATTCCATGGCACGATAAAATTGCAGTTTGGGGGATCTTCCTTCTTATCTGGTTCCACATAGTTTCTGCCAGGATTTCAAGCTGTTTGCCTTTGTCATTTTGCATGTCTTTCAGTGCTGTTACACATTGCCCTCCTCAGCCTATACCTCTGTTCTCTCTAACCTTCTTCCTACAGCTTTTTATCCGCCTGATATTTCTATTCCTTCTTTGCCCTAAGACTTTCCACCAGTGCTTTTACCCTTGAGCTGGCCTTCAGTCATCTTTCTTCTTTTTGTTCCACCTCCATTTTGTAATTTATCTTTTTAGGGTGCTTAGAGCTGATGGAGCACTAGAGATTCTTGTTTTTTTCAGGGGCAGATGGACATAGCTCACTTCAGAGTGTGATGCACCCTTGGACCCTGAATAGTTCATAAAAGTCTGAGGAAAAAGAGCCAAATGCAACAAATGTAACTTTCTCTTAAAGCAGTTAACAGACCAGAGCAATTTTCCCCTGATTAAGGAGTTTCTGCCTCTTTCTGGACCGTGAAGAAATGCTGTTTCTTTCTCTAAGCTTGGCTTAGATGTTTGGTCACTTTGAGCATAAGACAATAAATAGAAAGTTGTCTGTCAGTTTAGATTTATATTGATACATGCATTGGCCTGGATCATGATGTGTTTATATATGTGTTCTACCTTTTTCTTGCAGGGAACACAGCACACTTTGATCTCTAGGGTACTGTCTCAAGACAGCCTGATAGCAAGCTGTCCAGCTCAGCAGTGTTAGAACTGATTTTGTATCTGTCCTAAAGGAACTGTCTGGGCTTAATCAAAACTAAGCACAGTTTTTTCCTTGCTGCTGTTGCTACAAACAGAAGTGAGCACAGACTGTTATTTTAAAATATGCTTGAACTTAAGCCAAAACTGAATCTTAAGTGTGCTGACTCAACTTCCTCATTTTTATGTATAGGGGCTTGTTCTTTAAGTACAAAGAAATTTATTCTGGATGTGAATATGGATTATGCACAGAGCACATCAGGATTTATGTTTCTGGTTAGAAATAAAAGTATCATAATTGTTAAAGACACCGAGTTCCACCTCTGTTTATCTCTGTGTTCCTTGTTTATTGTTTCTTCTTACAAGATGCTGCACCCTGGACAGTGCTAACTTTTAGTAGTTGTTACGTTTTTTTAGCATTTTATTGTAGGTCTTGGGAATATGTTGCCATTTGATTACATTTCACCAAGGAAATTGTACAGGCTATATTATTTAATGAAAGTAACTTGCCAAGATGCACAGAGAGAATTGCTTTGGTGAGGATTCTCTGAGCAGGATATAAAGAAAACATGTATTTGGAGGTCTTTGGTGCTCAGGGAGATGCATGTATTATCTCAGATGAATTGATCCCAGTGTGTGAAAGGCTTTTTTCACGCTAGAATAGGACGTGAGAAAATCCAAATGACTCAATACAGCATTACATTTTGCTTGCTAGGATACTGGCTCCTTGAGGGGCTGCATACCCTTAGTACATCATTACTTACAAAAGGAGCTGAAGATGCTCAGAGTCCTTCCTGCGATACTGAGACGCTCCCAGGATGAAAGGGGGATACCCATAAGCCCTCTGCAAGGGTAGTGTCACCTTCCTATGCAGAAACAACCCTTGGAACAAATTCAGTTTTTTTACAGTCAGTAGCTGAAATGCTATGTCTCATGGAAAACTATAGATCCTCTGGTGTTATTAATATCCTAGCAGTGGGACATAGTTGACCTCTATTCCTAAAATGTATCTTTGAGTGATGGGAGAATTTAGTACAAAACATAAGGCAAGCATTTTTACACAAGGATTGTTTGACCTAGTGGAAGAGGTGTGATTCAGACATTCAAAATAATTTCTAGAGGCAGGTGCACTTTCTAGTGTCAAAACATTGACGTTCTTGATGCTTAACAAGATGGTGACAAATTTCATGGCCACTGGCCTCTGTTTCTACTGATATCTTGTATCTCTCTCATTTTTTTCCCTCCTACTGCCTGATGTTAATATTGCCCAGCCTTTCAAAAGTCCATTCAGCACAAGACCTCTTCAAAGACTTCTCAGGCTGGAACCTAAAATGAGTTCCCTGGGCATGCTAAACAGAATGCATGATAAGCATATATAGAAGTCAAATGTGAGTTGACAACAAAATGGGCATTGAGATTTCAGCTGCATAACCTGAGAGCCTTTGTTGCAGCGACAGTGCTGGGATTAACCCTTCTCCTTTGGTATCGATCCACCATAGTGAGAAACACATGTTTATGTGCAGTGGCAGTGGCAGGTTCATTTTGGGTGGAAGTGCTGCTGTTGCCTTGCATATGGTGCGATAGATAGTGCAACTGCTTTACTGCTTTTTGATCACACAGGTACTGCATGTGATGCTATGTCAGAGGCTTGGCTGGAGAGTACCCCTGTACTAGCAGCAAGACTCCTGAGAGGAGCAAACACCCAGCCAAACTGAAGAGTTGACAAGGAAGAGGGAAATTTTCTTAGAGACCCAAAGGGGTCTAGGTGGAGCAGATACAACTCAAGATGTCACTAAAAGTAGCTGGACTGGGTGGTATACTGTGATTTCTTCTGCATTACTCAAAAGCCATGGTCTCACTTTCCTATCTGCAGCTTTTCCAGGGGCACTGGGCTTACTGAGCATTCAGAAAGAGTATTTGCCTTCCACCTGGGCACCAGATACAGAGGGAATTACAAGCATACCTAATGCTTAGGGACACATGAGCAAATGCTTCCTTGACAAGAAGATCAGCAGACAAAGGGCAGGCAGTTTTTCATGCACACATAAGCTTAGGATGCTCGGATTGCAGCAAAATGCAGAATTGTGAATATGGTAAAGAAAGGAATATGCAAGCTAAACTTAGTGCTACAGCATTTCAGACAAAGCCCTGAGCTATCAATGGTTTCTTCTGTGCCACGGATGTGAGGTTTGCTGTATCTGGCACATGCAGTTTCCCAGAGCTCAAATGGCCATTCCACACTCCTCCCCATCCTCTCCCCTGCCCTTTTTACGCATTTTCAGTGTATCACACAGATGCACACTGACTACAGCCTCACTAACAACTGGGATAATGAAAATAGGGGTTACTTTCTTTTTCTTCAACCTCTGCTGTTTTCACTGATTAGAAAGGGCTGGGTCAAGCTCTGTTGTATGGGAAAAAAACAATCCAAAGTGTGGCAGTGTTAATGATTACAAGGCTTTAAATTCAGGAACCCTGTGTTCTGCAAGATTTGGTGGTACTGCAGGTGGGCAGTGTGTGTGGAAAGTATAAAGGTGATAGCTGGATTGTAAATTCATACAGCTGGGGAGTTTCTTTGTTTTAGGCTTGAATAGCATTTGGCTCAGTGGCATTTTGGTCTGTGACTGGATTCCTCATACAAATAAATGGAATGTTTACTTTTTGGCCCTGAAGGGAACAGGCGTGTGTTTGCACTGTATGCATTATCTGAGCAAATTCTGATCCAGCATCACACTGTTAGAGCCAGGGGAGCTTCAGAGCAGAGCAGGGGTTCCAAGATGGTTTTGGTGACTTTATGGTCTAGCTGTGTAGTGATGCCCAGGGACACAGGAGCCAGCTGGCAAAGGTCCTCGTCGCCAGCTTCTCAGAATCTATTTTTGTGGGCTTCAGTGGGATTTGAGTTAGAGTTTTTAGGTTGAAATTCCCCTTGCTTGTTGCCAGTAATTGGGACGTTTACTCCAAAGTGCTCACCACTTAACGATTCTTGTAACAGCCTTCACAGTCATATTTTCTAGAGAGTCCAAAGACCTGGTGTGTTTAGAGTATAGAAAGAGTCGTCACAAATGTGTTTATTTGTATCTAGGGAATGCAGCATTATTAAATGTCTATTCTCCTTGTATGTTCTAGACAATATTGGTAATGATAAAGTGTTGTGCGGTACTGGTAAATCCTGCTTTCCCATACACACATCTCTGGTAGATTTTGGAGTTATCTGATATGTTTTTTAGGGGAGCAGAAACCTTCACAGTGGTTACATATACTGAATTTCCTTGTCTTCTTCCTACTTGTTTCCCTTTAATAAAGAGAAAGCTTCTAATTTCCTTTGCACTCTGGCATGCTGGAAATTAATGGAGTAAATGCACATGCTGTTTCACTTGCAATAGACTGGCTTACACAACAGATTTTTACTCTATAAGACAGATTTTGCTGTATTTGTGCTTTTTTCATCTCCCCTTGAGGAGTACTAACTCAAAGCAATCACAAGACACCCATCCTTGCCTGCTGCTTATTGAATAGCTGTATCCTCTTCTTTGCTTCGTGCTTCTCTATCTGAAGCTTTTTCTTTTTTCAGAGGAAAGAGCAACACCCAAAACCCCTAAAAGCTCTCTCCTTTCCAAAAATGATATTTGCTGTGAGAAAACTTAAACTTGTACAAACACTTTTGTACATGTAGGATTTACTTTCAACAACTGTGTTCTTTCTACTCGAGATAGGTAGGGTGCTTTGTACAGTACAGTATTGGAAAGGGAGGATGTGTACGCTTGGAAAATGCCGAGCTGCTTGTGAAGCTATAGGCACTGCATGTTTATGCCTTGGTTTTCTAAGCAATCTCCACAGCTTGAACGGATTACAGTGATATTTTAACAAGGCTGCTGGCATCCATCACCAGCTTTCACTTACTGAGAAAGCTAGAGGATGAAAGAATGTAATTAGTTCCACGTAAGCTAAATGCTAGAGGCTGACTATCACACGAACTTTGATGCTTTAAACTTCATCTGCTGTAAGGCAAACAGGTAAGCTTCACGGGCTTCTCTTCCAGCCTTCATTTTGGTAGGGGAGCAGGGGCAGGGGACTGGTGCTGAAGGGAAGGAAGTGTGTTTGATATCAGGGCAAACCGTAGGTCTGAAATGTTAAATATGCAGTATTGCACATGGTCATTTTCTGTCTGTCAGGTTACAAATCCACTGCCTGTAAGAAATATTATTGCTTTCCACAGCTATGATCTGAATCTCACTCCAAACTGTACACATGTATATGTTATTGGAAGAGGATGTGTTTGTTAATCATCTGTTTGTAGTGAAATATCTGTGTCTAAATCTCTTTCTGTCATCGCATAATTACTTCTAGATTGATTACTATGGTTATGTTATTCCATATGCTGAATGCAGTAATATGTATAGGATAGTACTTTCTTAAGATGATTGTTGATGAAACAGTTTTTCCCTGAAAACATGATTTCCTGAATGGAGACTTTGAGCAGCTTAGGAGTCAGTTCTGCATCATTGTGTAAACACTGTGGTAAACAAGGGGTTTCCTGGCTCGCAAGTGGAAATCTAACGGTATCAAAAATAGATTTTTTTCCCTTTCACCCTTGAAAGAACACTTATTCTCTTTGAGTAATGGCACTGCTGTGCCTCTAGAGGAGAGGCTTCCCATTTGAAGACTTTTAACCCGATTACCATTTAGAAGAAACTTGGTTTTGTCTCAGCAAAGTTTTTTTTGTGTTATTCTCTGAGAACATTTGCTGGTTTATTTTTTATTCTTGTTTAAGGGCAAAGATTTTACATGATTCTCTAAGATGTTTATTGACAAGAATGGCTATCAGAGAGGAGGGTATTTTGAGCTAAAACATAAATATTAATACTTCTTTTTTGTTTTAAAATCTGTTTGTTTACAGAAAACAATTAATTTAAGCTTCATCTCCAATCTCGTTATTATAATCAAAACAAAGTCTGCTGGCAGGCACAATTGTAAATATATTTCTAAGAATAATTAGATGTGTAATTAACAGAAGACTGAGTTGTTATCACTTTCTCCTCCATAACATAATTCTGCATAGAAACATGAGAAATGGCTCTCATTAAAATCTCACAGTAGATCAATGCACAAAAGGGAGTGAGACATTAAAACAAAGCATTGAATATGTGCTAACACTGTTGATTAATTAAACACAGACCAAGGAAAGAAAAAAACCTAAACCCAAATGAAATATTTAAATCTCAGATATACTGTAGAAGGTTAACATCTTTAGCCTGGGTTTGGCTGTTCTTTTTTTTAAAGTGATACCTCAGAGTCCCTTGTATATTTTGCTTTTATCTTTTGACTCTAGGGAAGCCTTTTGGACACTTTTTGCTTTATTAATTGGTAAAGTTTTCCAAACAGAAATCAATGAAGTGTGTAACCACTTAAGAAAGATTTAAAAGTGCCTAACAGAGGATGGCTGATGGAGTTTTCTTCTCCCTCAACTAAGGGACATTCTCTGTCGAACTTTAGAGACTTGCTGAGCTGTTCCCAGTGATTTTCACTAGAAAGCTGTTTACAAAGGTAAACAGCTAGTGATAAACAGAAACCCAAACCAAACTGGGTTCTAAGTCTTTTGTGAAGCAAAGACTAAACAAGCATGTTTTGAAAGGCTTTACCTGTCAAAATACTGGCATTCTGGAGAATAACAGTGTTCAGTATAGAAATGCCAGCAGTTACTTAAATCTGGCTTCTGTCAAATTCCTCAAAATGCATTTACTCAAGAGCTGTGTAGCATCATGCCAACACTCATATTCTGCATTTTAGAGTATTTAATAATGTTTGGGACTGCTTTGGCTGCTGTGCAGTGTTCATTCTAGCAGCGTCTTGTATGTAGTGCAGTGAAGAGCTCTGTGACTCACATAAATATTGAATTTATGTTACTTTTCTTAATGCTTGAAAGCTAACCCAGGAAAGGAAATCTCCGCCTCTTCTGTTAAAGAAAACAGGGAAAAGGGAGGGGAAAGCAGGTTTTGTTCTATGTTATTATATAGTAATGTCATGTAATACCCACCCAAGAGCTTAACAATACTGTCATAGGACTAATTTAGCCAGTGTCTTGTCTAATCCTTCATTAGCATGCGATCATTTTTTTGGCCTGGTGGATACCTGTTGAGAAATATTGAGAATATTTATTCAGCAGCAAAAACTGTTGCTGCTTGAGAGCTTTTTTTTTTTTTTTACCATGTGTGAACATGCTTATCTAGAAAAGGATTTCAGGCAGATGATCACCCTTGGGATTTAATGGATTCCTGTGTTCCATCTCCTATCTTACTACACAGCTATACAGCAAAATTACTGTTTTTCTAATGAGATTCCAGATTGAGCACAGACACTGCAAACATTGCCACTGCCTCTCAGAAGAGAGTACCTGTCTTCTGGAGTGGTTTAATGTACACGTGGAGTAGGTCTATTTAAGCAGCACTGGAGGTGCAAGTCTGTCTGTACTTGGTGCAACAGGCTAGGCAGTGTAAGAGTTTCCTAAGAACAGAGCCCAGTCCTCTTACTGGAGAAATCAGGGAGTGTTTTGGTACCTAGGTCAGAGAAGTAGGATCAGACCAATCATTTTGGCACGTAACTTTGTTTCAGCATTGGTGGACCCTTATAAATACAACTTCCACTGCATCTTGCTTATACAAAATGATATTTTAGGCCAAGACATTGCTCTTTAAAAAACAGATTATTAATTTATGTTCCATTTGTGTGCTAAGAAGTTAGCTTCCAAAATTTCTCTCTTCCTGAAGAAGAAGGATACTTAGTGTATGTATTTACTGCAGTGAATATGGCTGTGCTACCAGCCAGGTAGTCACATTTTTGTGGAAACATTTTTGATAATGCTATATTGAAATGCTTTTTTTAGTGCTAATGTGATATAAAGGAAGCAGTGCTATGGTACCAGTACACAGTGAATTTAAACTGAAGCTAACTGTGCAATGGACAGTTATTACTGAGTATTGTTACTAGCTACACTGATGTAAATTAAGGATCTGTACAGTGAAATCAGTCAATGAAGGAGATTTATTTTTCTGGAAGTTAAATTCAAACCAGATCTACTAAAATGTCTTATATACTCACTTGTGGCAGTGTGAGGAAGCCCAACATTTACTAACCACAAGCTGCAACCTTTTCTCATTCCTTGGTTAGTGATTCAGTTCTAGTAAGACAACATTTATTTCAGAAGGAAGAGAACAACAAATTTCAAATGTTCTACTGGCTTTATTTAGCATTGATTGTGTTATTTTCTCACTCTTCAAGGTTTTTGACAGCTATGATGTCCTAGTCATATTTGCACAGATGGAAACTAGAAACGAATGGGAGCAGTGGCCACATAGAATGTTGAAAGTAGTTATTACAGTAATATCTTTAAATTAGGTCAGAAATAGTTTTTAGGAGTGTCAAGTAACTACAGAGAGATGAACCACGTGCACATCCTCTGTTGTGCTTTCAGGTGTTTTTTTGAATGAAGGCCTATTTCATATGATTAGATTTTCCTGTTAATTGCTGGTCATGAACTGCAAATGCACTCACCTAAGCTCGGACTCTCATCCGTGTATTATGGCATTTACACTAGAAAGGCAAGAAATCAATTCAGTCGTTTGTGCTGCAATTGACTAAAAAGTAATTGAGACATGGGTTTCTGGAAGGTCAAAATGAGAAACGTCCAGAAAAATGCTTTGCAAATTCTTTTCACAGATTTTTAATTAGAGTTGAGTTCATACCTGAATTGTACCTTTTATTTAATACTTTAAATAATTTCCACAATTTGTGCATATGTTAGTGATGCATGTAAGTTAAAATTACTGTATCTTTTACATACAATACTGCTGCTTGAAAATCTGACACAGTTCTCAAATAGCAGCTACCGGAAAAGATGCAGCTTGCAGGGGGTAAAGTGATGTGTCTGTGAGGCATTAAACAATGCCTGTGATGAAGATCAATGTTTTGGTAAACAACCTGGGTGAACTGGGTAGGAGTTTCCGCTGTCACTCAGTTCAGAGCTTACTCGCGTGGCACTCTGCACTCAGCTGTGGGAAGGCATCTCCTGCTGACTGTGGCTGCCGAGGCGGTCTGAGCTCCCAAGGAACAATGCTGGCACACCTCTGCTTCCAGCTCCTTGTCTTCGCTACTCTTGACACTTACAGGTTGACCCCTGGGAGGTTTTTCTGCTTCAACTTCTTAAAGCCTGACAGCCCTTGCCCACATCTTCTAAGTCCTCAGGGACCTCTGCTCTGCCTCAAGCTAAGGGACAGTAGTTTCCTTGCTCAGTAAGGAGCCTGCCCTCCCTCCTTGGAGCACAGTATCCATACCCAGCTAGAGAAAGGCACTGTTTCTCTATCCAGTTTGCTCTTGCTGCATCCCACACTTGCCCTTTTAAAAAGTCATCCTTCCACTATCTGGATACAGGACTTAAGGAGGGAGGTTGCCAGTAACTGACATGGTTTTGGTGAGAGACCAGTTGTACTATTTCCCCAGGGGATGAGAACTGAGTCCCAACTTGTTCTGATTGGTAGCGTCACAGGACACTCATTTTCTCGAAGAGGATAATAATGCTATTGAAAGCATAGAAAGGTGGGAAGAGAAAAGATACACAGAAAATGGAATATGAACAGAAGATATGCATTACTCAGCCTTTTCAATGCATAATAAAAAGCATTTATATGAGATTAAATTCTAGTCTTGTGTAAGTGAAAGCCATACTGTACTTTCTTTCTGTAGGAGACAGAATTTTATCTGAGCAGCTTTGCATTGTCTAACAAAAATTGCACAGGTGTTGACATCTCCAGACCTACCTCTCCTATGATCTCTTTTAAAAATCTGATGGCTTCTTATGTGCCCATTTGCTTTCATTTTGAAATTACCAGTTGTTGACTTGCTTCTTTTCTGTGGTTGTTTTTTTTTTTTATTACTTTGCCCTTCAGGTGCCCTTCCCTAGCAATTACTATGATATTTGCTCCAGCGCAGAGAGCTTCGACACTATTTGGTATTCCTCCTTGTAAAAATAAAGTACGAAACAAGGCACATAAAAGTATTAATAGTTTGTTGTCACATCTTTTTGAAGATTGTACCGTTGAGGATAAAAACAGGCACCGGCATAAATGTAAAAGGGTAAAAGTGGAAAAGATAAAACAACTATAGCTTCTCATGTTGAAAACAATCTTTCTTTGATGTGTGTGTGGTGAAATATGTTCATGAAGACTTAAGTTCTTTGTAAGGAATTGTGAAATCTCGCCACCTCTCTTTGTTCCCTTAGTCTAAGCATTCACACATTTTCCTGGCTTTCATCACTCCCAAGCACTTTCTCACCCCCAATCTTTTCTTTATTTCTACATTTCTCATGTTTTGTCTACCTGAGATCTGATATTAGATTCCCTCTTCTGTTTAGTTTTTATTTCCTTTATGCCCTTATCATAGAATCATTTTGGTTGGAAAAGACCTTGAAGATCGCGAAGTCCAACCACTAACCTAACACTGCCCAGCCCACCACTAAACCATGTCCCTCAGCATGTCATCTGTATGTCTTTCAAATATTGCCAGGGATGGTGACTCCACCACCTCCCAGGGCGGCCCATTCCAATGCTTAGTAATCCTCTCAGTGAAAAAATTCTTCTTCATCTCCAATCTAAACCTCCCCTGGCACAACTTGAATCCCTTTTCTCTTGCTTTATCATTCATTACTGGAGAAAAGAGATGGACTTTCACCTCACTTTCAGGTAGTTGTAGAGAGGGATCACGTCTCCTCTTGGCCTCCTCCAGACTAAACACCCCCAGCTCCCTCAGCTGCTCTTTGTCAAACTTGTGCTCCAGACCCTTCACCAGCTTCGTTGCCCATTTCTGGACATGGTCCAACCCCTCAATGTCCTTGTAGTGAGGGGCTCAAAACTGAACACAGTATTCAAGGTGCAGCTTCACCAGTGCTGAGTACAGGGGCATTTACCTGGTTCTGCTGGACACACTGTTTCTGGTACAATGCAGGATGCTCTTGACCAGCTGGGCACTCTACCCTAAGCCTGTGGCATTGCGTGGGGTTGTTGTGAACCAAATGCAGGACCCAGCACTTAGTGTGCATACTAATACACATGCAATTTCACACTGTTTTTTGTACTCTTGTGACTTGGAGGTCAGTGTGTGACAGACCATTCCTTAAAAAGGGATAGATGATTCTACGATTCTATGATAAGTTTTTAATCCAGAAAGGGAAGGGACTGAGAAGAGACAGACTGAATTTTGTATACATAAATGGTAGTTGCAATGAGGAATAGAGGAGCTCTTTTCCCTGATCACTGTGAAGAGGAATATAAACAGGATGTTTAACTGCAGCAACGGAGCTCAGAAATGCACTTTTTGTAGTTAACAGTAGTGAGGCACTGGAATAAATTGCCTTTCAAAAGCATGGAGTCTCCGGAGAGGAGACTGGTTAAGCATTGGCTAGTAAATTATTTCCCAGGACTATCATGTGGGTGAATGATCCTGCTGCAAGACAGAGCTGGATTAGTTCCCTTTCAACCCTGCTTTTTATCATTCTTTAGCATTTTGCAAGCAAATAAACGTATGGGCTAAAGAGAGTGATGTCATATGTGATGAGTAACACAACAAAATGCATTACTTACATCAGCCTCTGCTAGAGGAAACCTTGTTGAATTTATTCCTATCCAGGAGCAAAGAGAGGTAGTGAAAACAGACACCCAAAGAGTCAGAAGAAGGGGTAAAGGGAGAAGTAGTGATACCAAATTAATTACATAAGTCAATGCTCATATAAATCAGGAACAGTCTGTGTTTGTAAAGTGTGTTTTCAGTGTGTTTTAGTGTGAGTAACCTATGTTTTGTAGTTAGACTTTGGAAGACATATTTTCATGGAGGAGGTGGATGACAGGATCAGAAATATTCTGCTGTATTCCGTTGTTAGTAGAAGGCTAAATGAATTTCATTTACTGAATCAATACTGAAGTTACCATATTTTTCTGTGTGCTGTACTTGGGAGATTAGAAATACGCAGCATATTCTCATATCAATAGATGTATTGGATTAACTGAATATGTTCTGCAATCTGTTTCATCTAGCAGCTGTGCTAACCTGATCTAATGGTCCTTCCTGAGCTTTGAATTTGTGTGAAGTATCTGGCTTTGTTAAGATAATGAGGCTAAGCTGCAGACCTTTATTTATAAAGTGTGAAAGCTACTGTCAGAAAAGTTACTTTTCTGCTTAACATAACCTGTCCCCTTTTCACAGAGACCTGGTGCTTGACATTTAGATAGCACACACAGGCTATGGGTTGGAGATTTTAAGGGCAGAGTTTGATAATTTGGTCTATGTGACTGCAAGCTAAGGCAGTTCTCAGGGCCTTGCCCTTTAACTTTTCCTGTCACTATAAAGGAATAAAGAGCTGATCCAGCTCAGGTCTTTGACAGTAATCATGTGTGAGCAGTTTGGCCAAGATCTGATATTGTGCTTACTGCCAGGTCATAAGGAGAGAAAAGTTGAGGTCTTTCCATTTCTTACATCTCACCTGTGCAACAGAAGGACAGCTTAGTCAGTGCTGAACAAAGGCCATGATCTGACTAAGGATTTATCCAAAATGACCACAAGAGAAATGTCTTGTTTCAGACACTGTGATGTTTTGGAGTTGTTTTTCAGGCTCTAGAGCCACAGAAGTCAGTGGAAACGCTGATGCAAATTGCAGTGGTCAGGCCCTGTTCAAGGTCCATGCATTTGGCATCCACCTTGCAGACATCCTCATTCCTACGGGGTCATCAGTTGAGGCACTCTAGGACGAGCCTCTAGGAGTTTGCTCCAGTTATCCAGTTACCACATCTCTTTTATGCACCAAAATTAATGTCCTGATTGCTGCTTCTCTTCTGTGAGGAACTTGAACACAGCATCAGTTAAAGCATTGGAAAGGTCCATTTTGTAGTCTCTGACAAAGATATCCAGGCAATTGTTCTAAAGGGTGACTGGCTTACTGCATGCCCCTTCAGCCGGGGAAGTGACTGCTCTGTCTAAAGCTGCAACATGATAACGAGGTCAGAAACAAGTAATACATTTACCCTGTAATTTTAAGAATGCAGTTTAAGTGACCGCAGCTTCAACTGGAAGCTCACTTTTGAACCCATGAGTTGGATAGCCGTGGGTGTTGTCATTTTAATGACAACTTGCAGTGTTCCTGGAGAACCAGAGGGTTAACCCAGCTTCTGAAACACAGTTTTAGAAGGAATCTGCACCCCTCTGTTTCACCCACCTTTCACCACAGCTGGGTGAGTTTCCTATGGCTGTGCCACACCCCCCCCGGCCCAGACACCCCACACAGGGCAGTGTAGGATGCCTTTTGGGGCTGCCACGGTGCTGTTACCATGAAGTGGGGCTGCTCCTATGTGTATTACCAATGCTACACAGAGTGAGAGCAGCAACCCACTTCCTCTCCCTGCTGCAGTAATGGGGGTTTTTCTCTTTCCTTGCAAAGCTTCTGTGCAGGGCAGCTGAGGGCATCTTGGGGAGGGTGAGCCAGCCCCAGGAGGTGTGAGGCAAGAGAGACCATCCCCTCTCCTTGCTGCTGCTGTTGCTAAAGCTATGCTGGAGCCAGAGCCGTAGATGTGGCTCCCCAGAGTTAGTTGCTCAGCAACCAGAATCAATTAATATGCTTTGCAGAAAGTGCAGGGGAAGCCCGAGCTGCTGTCAGTGAGAAGGCAGGAGGCTGAGGGTGACTCAGGATCCCAGTCTCACCTGACACCCATTCAGTCCCACCCCATCCTCTCCAACCACCCCCCCCTCCCCCGTTAGCCACTGTTCTTTATCCCTTTCTGCTTCCCTACAATGACTTAGTGCATGTGTTCCCTAATCC
Organism: Urocolius indicus; assembly: GCA_013401255.1. Classification (NCBI taxonomy): domain Eukaryota; kingdom Metazoa; phylum Chordata; class Aves; order Coliiformes; family Coliidae; genus Urocolius; species Urocolius indicus. Next base: position 119,582 of record WBNH01003880.1, read on the forward strand.
TTCAGGCAAGGTACCTCCTTGCTCAGTGTTTTGCTTTTAGATCTAATTTGTATTTTTGGGTTATTTGTCCATCTTTCTCAAACACTTTTCTAGAAATTCTCATATTTGTTTTCTTTGGGAAGGGAAAGGGACAGCTGATATTTTGGTCAGGTGGTATGAAAGATTCCTCAGGATGAGATGGGTTGTTTGGTAGTGCACAGTTGAGCAGCAGTAATGAAAATGCATCATGTGTGAACTGGGAAAGTTTTTGCCTCTTCCTTTATTGCAAGTAGTCAGCCCTGCATATATGAGACCAAAGAGGTAGTACACAGATAACAGAATAAATGAGGGGTTGTTAGTTTGTTTTTTTCCTTCTCCTTTTCTGCACAGTAATTTCAGGTCTTCGGTAAGGTATTATTTTATTTTTTTCTTTCTTTCTTTGATTTCCTTTGGAGTCCCTCCGATGACACCATGAATCTGGGAAAGAAGAACTTCTTAGAGCTGATTGGAAATGGCATTGCGGAGCTGAAACTTAACTGGAGGAAATATATCTCCTGAAGAAGAAAATATAATGCACTGTAAGGATCTGACTTCTGGTGAAAAATTTGAGCCTAGAGAAAACTTGTCCGCTTTGTTAGGAAGAATGGGTTGGACAATTTTCTTCGATTCCAAAGGAGATCTGAATGCCATGCTGAGCTTAATCTCTGCAGCATGCTCTGTGCTTCTCATCTCTTCCTGATGTACTGCATGGTAAGGCCTTTTTCCTTCCTTTTGGTAATAACTGTATTTCTGTTACGGTGAGAGGCAAAAATAATAGTAGTAGTCAAATGGGAACAGAAAAAATGTAGAAAGCTAACAATGGAACGTTTGTTTGTATGATTGTTTCCAGGAGCAGGTGTCCTGATTGCTGCAGCAGCTTTGTAGGATCATTTCTGTCTTTCTTTGTGACAGTGTGTATCTGTGTGTGTGTTTGTGCACGCCTGTGCTATGATTTGCACTTGGACTGGAACATCAGTAGCCGTTTCGTACATATTTCCCTGCTGAAGAGGATGTTTAAGAATTTGCTTTGACATTTTTCTCCCTCCCTCCATTTCCCTTCTGCCTCCTCTTTCTCTTGCTCTGTCTGTCTCTCTGGGGTCACGGTGCTATACCTTCCCTGCACTTCAGTGGTGCACTGACCACTAGAAGGCAAAAATAAAAGAAATCCTGTATCAACATAAGAATATTTCTGAATGTTATCCGAGTCAGTAAGCACTGCGGAAGGGTTTTGAATGTCTGTAAGAACTGCAGACACAAAAGACTCACTGTATTTTGTTTCCCATGGGAAACAAATATCAAATGCAGACTTAGGTACTGTGTTTCAGACAGAGTGGGAGGCAGATCATTTTACACATGTTAAAAAGCCAAAAAGTGACCACTGTGAATTATGACAAATTTACTCTTGATGCCCCTAGTCATAAAATAAGCAAGCCCAGCATGAGATGTTCTCATATGAAGTGATTATTGTCATCTATCAGCAGCGTGTTGAGAATTTTTATAAATAACTTCAGTGGCTGTTACAAGATGTTTTTCATTAACAGCTGTAATGTGCTTTCATCTCCCTGGATTACAGGTGCTAGTGGGGTGCAAGGTGATGTTATTAACCAGCTACCCGATTTACCAAAGTTTAGGGTCATTATCAAGAAATTGCCCAGCAGGTCAGCAACTATATAGTGAGTATACTGAGGTGGAAGAATAGGTTAGCTTCCCAGAACACTTGCTTTACTTGGATGTCTGTTCCACGAATTAGACTAGAACTAAAGGATGAAATAGTGGTGTGGTAAAGTATATATGCATTCTAGTTGATCACTGAGTTTGGAAAAGGGATGGTTGAGTGCCTCTGGAGGAGCAAACTGTGTTGAGGGCCTGCCCCAGCTCTGAGGGTAGTCCCTTGCAAATCCCACTGCTTTTGATGAAGTTGGAAATGGACTAGGAGCAGGTTTGTGTGGCTGTTGTCATGGGCTGTCCAGCTGTGTAAGGAGGTGGTGGGTTCCTGGTAGCTGGTTTTGAGGGTGAGAAGGATGCAAAGAGCCAAAGCAAAAAGGCCAGGCGAGGCCACAGCAGGACTCATGAAGAAGTATCAGAGCTTAAATCTTACTAAAAAGATAAAATTTTGTGTCAGTTCCTAATGTATCTCCTCCTTATATGCAAAAGCACTCCGTAAGATGCTTTTTAGACAGAGAATGGTAGTGCAGCTTTTCCATACCACTGCAGTAGGAGGAAACAAGAGATGATACAAACCTGTTTCTGAAGTGTGACAGCTTTTCAGGGGGAATCAGCCTTGATTTTTGGAGTAAAGGAGTAAAAAAAAAAAAGATGCATGCTTGTGGGCTGAAGGAGGGTTTACTTGTTTATTTTATCATCTAAAAGGTGTGACTAGTATAGAACCAGTAAGGAAAACTGAAGGAGGACATCACAATGCATAAATATCATCTTCCAGTCTTTACTGCTGAAAGATGTAACCTGTGGAAGCAGTCCCTCTCAGCTCTTTATGTGAACAAGGACTGCATTCTGACCCCTTGCAAACCTCTCCTCACATCAGCAGTTCTATTTCAATCAATGGGACAACTCGTATGAGTAAGAACTACTCATGTGAATAAATTATGAAAGGTTTTTCAAGAGCGGGCTCTTTGATTGTCATGGCAACAGATTTATTAGGCTACAGGCATAATTTCTGTTTCCCTTCTAAACAAAATCATTTTTCCTTTTACCCATGTGAATCCTTTTGCCTTATAATTAGGACAAAAAAAAGAGAGAAAGGTTAATTATATTCTTAAAGATCATGCAACTGTACAGTTATGTTGTTAGTGAAGAATTATCAGAGTATGGAAAAGTTTTCTTTAATTAGTGGTCTCTAAATAAAAGTATATTCTTACTGGAACAATTTACTGTCTTTATTTTTGTGACAGTACTAACACTGCTACTAGGTATTGTCAATTCTTCTGGTAACTAATTAAAAAATTCTTCTAAAATATCACCGATCTTATAAAAGTGCTCATTTTTATGAAGTTAAAGGATACTTGCCAAGCTTATACTATATTAGATATGTTCAGTTTTCAGTAAATTCATGATATTTATCTCTTTACTTGATTCAGGAATATATTTATCTTGAGGCACAGAAACACAATATGAAGCCATAATCATAGTGAGCTTCCTGCAAAATATAGATAAATAATGAAATAGGAAGCATAAAATCATCTAGACTTTCTCTCCATGTGCAATTTTGCATTCTTATAAGTGTGTGCATTAATGGGATACACATTGCATAAGAAGTAATGTTTCCTTTGTTATGATTTGTAAAGAACAATTCCTTTTCACTATACAGTGCATGGGATTGTTTTTGTTGCACTGGGTTATGCATTATGGAAGAAAGGAAAATATTAGAGCACATAAGAATAGCAACATTTAAAATGAATCCAGTACACTAATGCAGCAATAGGTTGGTTTATTTTTTTCCTTGTAGCAGCAACATATTGGTAGTGAGAACAGTGCATTATTTTCTAAAGAGTGTTTGATTTTGAAAGAGAAGGTTTTGTGTGGTAAAGGATGTTTGTTGTCTTTAGCAGACTTTTCTGTCAATTATTTGCTGTGACTTAGAATTCTTCCTATAGAGACACTTTTAATCATTTACTTATTTAATCATTTGCACAACAGCTGTGTTTGGCTTTGTCAATTCTAAAGCAAGTAAAACAAGTAATTTCCTTTTCTTTAAAGATATTCCTCAGCAAAGGTCTGATCCTGAACACACATGTATTTCATTTCAGTCCATTGAACTGTTTCTTTAGATAAACTATGTGAAATAGAGCTTGAACCATCTGCATAATCAGGGAAGTTATACTGAACAGTGGAAATACTTTCCCCACTTGCAGCAGCTATTTCTGGTCAAGAAAAATGTACTTTAATAATACGACACATAAGCAGATTTTGTACTTGGAACGCCTTGAGCTGCCTGGATTCAAGATCCAGCAAAAACCTGCTTTTTTGAAAGGCCTGCAAAACCATCAAACCAAAACCAAAGGAATCTTAAACTTCTGTTGTTTAAGCATAAATAGGCACAGAAAGAATATTTTATCTGACAAGACATTTCAGTAGATCAGCACCTGTGTTTTCCATAAACTGGGATAAACAAATGGAAGAGGCGCAATGTTTATAAAAACTGGAAAGCTCTAAAACCCATAGGCATTGAAATGTGATTGCAGAATGACACAACATTTCATTTTAACATTTTTAATCAGCTTTCTGTTTCTCACAAGAAGTTCTACTGATATGTGTTTGTTTTTCTCAGTAAAATCTGCAATGCTCTTACACTTCTGTTTGTTTGGGCTTTTTCTTTTGGCAGGGAAGTATTTTGTTGTGTATTTTTTAACTAGATCTGTTACAACTGTCCCAATATTTACTGGCTCTCCCAGGTCAGTTCTTTAGTTGGAAGATCTCTGACGCATGCTCTTTAGCACTACATATTGTGTAGCCCCATGTTAGTGATACTGAACGGCAGTTCATACCAGGTCTATTGCAGATGTGAGCTCTAATTGAGATCCTCTCCTTTAATTGTTCACATGTCTTCAACAAAAAAGCAGACCTCTGTTTTGCTGAGAGTTTTACAGAGACCAGAAGAAATAGTTTCCGCTATAAAGCTTTCAAGAGGCCTTCAAAAGGCATGCAGACAAGGAGTAGAATTAAGTGGATATTAATATCCTTATTAAATGGATAAGGAACTGAGGAACAAAGGAACTGCCCAAAGCTATACTGGCAAGGGAAGAGTGTGGAATTGAACCCTAATATCTTTATTCTTAATTCATCACTGTCTCTGCAAGGTTGCTTTTCATTTTGGCCATTTTCTTGCTTAATGACTTGCATTTGGACTTTTAAGTTAATACTATTTGAAGTATCAACTGTGAAAGGGAGTTATCGACACATACTTCTCTTCCAGTCTGACACAGTTGTCCTAAAACTTCTTTTTCCTCTCCTAAGCCATTCTGTTTGAATGTAGCTGTTAATTATGTAATTGCTTTACCACACAGGGGAAATATATTCAAGATTAAACAGAAAATTACTCAATAGAAATACCCTAAACATGCTGTACAGGTCCTGGGAATGAATATGTATATCTGCTTATGCTGTCAGGGTTTAGGGATAGCTGGGGGAGTATGTTGTGATTTTTCAGGGCTCTTGATAAATGAATCAAATTTCAACATAGAAACAAAATCCAGGTAAAACACAAGAAAGACTGATGGCTCACTATCTAGAATTCACACAGGTCATTATGAATCCAGCTCTTGTGGGCAAAAATATGACATAGGGAATGTAGTACCTAACGGTGATTCTTATTAACCCCATTGTGCCTCCTGTGTCCAAGGTAATCTTTCAACTTTTTATCCTCTTGAAAAAGCAAAAGACAGTTTGCACAAAAAGTGCTTGGCTGACAAAATTACATCTGAAGTTGGAGGGAAAAAATAATCTGTCTTGACATCTTTCAAAAGAAAGCTTTTTGCAAATGTGCCAGAATTTTGGAATGAGCTCTGCAACAAAAAATATCCCAGAAGCTCAAAGTATATGCTCCTCATTCTGGGCTACTTACACTGCTCGAGGTCTGACACACCTCTGGCACTGACAGGTGCTGTACTTACCCAATTACCTAATAGCAAATTAATGTAAAAGAGTGTGAAAGTCTTAAGAGCCACACCTTCGCTGGAAACCTCATCACACTTGTGTTTGATTCCTGAGAAACATTAAGAAAAGAACTTTAAATGCACCCTACTGCATCAAATACACTTTTTTTTTTCTGACACAAACTTTTTATTGGCTTACAGTGGAAAACAGTTTGAAAGGAATGCCTTTCTCAATACATACTCCATGGAACCTTGGATATTAGAATACACTAAAGTGTTTAGGTTCAAACACATGCTGATGTTTAAGAGCTTAACGTATCATATGCCCCCCTTAGTTCTTTTTGAATCTGGAGAACTAAAGGACCTAAATACCTTTGAGGATCTGAGCATGGTATTTATAATATCTGTATATTTTCTACAACACTACTAGATCAGGAAAGCAAAGGTAATTATTGTAGCTGGGTAAGGTGGTTTCTGGTTGGATAAGAAATCTTGGAGCAGCACTGGAACAGTCCAGGAACATGAATAAAGAATTTCATTCACAGTGTGAGCCTTGGAAACAAAAGACCTGGAGAAAAGTTGATGAGCCAAAAAGATCAGTAAGCTTTGATAAAATAAGAGATTGCAAAAGGGGTAAAGAATGTCTGATACCTATCTCATTGAGAATACAGAGTGGAGGAATGTCTGTTCCAGCTTTTAACCAAGCTAGACTGAAAAGGATGGTGTGAGCAGAAAATAATATGGTGTTTGTGGATATAAATCATGCTTTGTTAGTTTGTTACCTGTTTAATGGACACATTAATGCAGTGCATATTTTTGGCTGGAACGTGTTTTTTGCATAGTTTTGACTACAGCATCTTCCTTATGAGGAAAGGCTATGGGACTTGGGACTGTTTAGTCTGGAGAAGGGGACTGTGGGGCAGCACATTTTTCTGTAGTGTCCAGTGATGGGACAAGGGATGATGGACAAAAGCTGAAACACAAAAAGTTCTGCTTAAAATTAAGGAAAAACTTCTTGACTGTTTCAGTGAGGGAGCCCTGGCCCAGGCTGCCCAGGGAGGGCGTGGAGGCTCCTGCTCTGGAGGGCTTCAAAATCCACTTGGACACATTCCTGTGTGACCTGCTCTAGGTGGGAGCTGCTTTGGCAGGGTGGTTGGACTGGATGAGCTCTAAAGGTCCCTTCCAACCCTGCCATTCTGTGAGTCTATGACTCTATGACTTCTGAAAATCTGGGACTTAAAATTGTGTGCATGTGTATTTAGCTATAGAAAAGAATCACTTCCTCCTCCATGGCAAATTGTGACATATTTGATGAGAAAAGACTTCACTTTGGCACATCCCAAACCTGGCAAACCTGTCTGTAAAGTGAGATGTTACTTAGCTATGTTAAGAGTACCAGAAAGTCCCTTAAGAAAAGCAAGTCTGTTGCTTGAAAACAAAACCATTTAACTTCTGGGATGAGAAAACAGATGGCAAGACTGTTTATTAGGACCTGTGACCCGTATGGTGTGTGAATTTCTGGTTTATTTTGTGACGAATCCAAAAACTGCTTGAAAATATTTTGTTCAGGTGTTCACAGCAAATGTAACTTTTCATTTAATACAGAAATGGTATAAAACACTTAGGGATTTTGGAAGGGCCTTTAAACCTTTCTTGAATGTGACCATTAATGGGTGACCACAATGGCCCTTAGGATAGTATTGTTTTCATGCTGCTAACATAGTGTGTTCTCTTTATTAATCAAACTTAGAAAACGAAGCTTTCCTTAGAAAAAGTCATCCATTTTCTACATTTGTTTGTTCTAGGTTCCTGTGTTTTTGTTCCATAGCAAATGCTTTATATTGCACCAAAGCTCTCTGGAGTTGTTTGGCACAGCCGGATGTATTCTCAAAACACTGCTGTGCAAATGTGTGACAACCTATGCTCTGCTGGCTCCTTTGGAGCCACTCTGAAGTATTGTGAACTCAGTGTAAAGAGAACAACAGCACTGACATGACTCTGTGTGATGCTGAGAGTGTTTCAATGTGTCACGTCACTGGTAACGTCCAGAGCATGCAGTGTGGTTTTAGTATCACTAACACATCAGTGCCAATTGAGAAAAGGTTGGTCTCTAACTTCGGCTCCTGGTTGTTATCCCTCAAACTCTGCATCTGTTCATGTGCTTTTTAGTGGGATTGTAAGGGATCATTTCTATCTTTGGGGATAAATTGTAAGGCATCATTTTTATCTTTAGCTGTTGTCCCCATCCTGAAAACCATGCACAAGTGCCCACAGATCATCTGCTCCATCCATACCATCCTCACCTCTGGTCCTTCTGAATTTTAGTAAGCTAGGAAAAGACCACAAGTCACATCTGCAATGTTTCACGGGAACAGATAAATCAAAAGCATCACTAAAGCCTTATATTCCTTTGGAGGTAAGAAGACCATGCTTAATGGTTATTAATGCTTAATAATCCTACAACAGTTTTGCTGAATCTGTCTCCAAATTAATTTGTGATCTCTTATCTGATTGTCAGTGGAAAGCATGCCACAGGGATCTTAACATCAGAAACAGTAGTGGTGCCTAGCTCACAGCCTGTCCCTACCCATGGCCCTTCTCTGGAGCCCCATGTGGAGGTACAGCGTCTCCCTGCAGAAGTCAAGTTGCGCATGAAGAGAGAAACAACCTTTCTGGATCCCTGCAGGTTAAGCACAGGAGTAGTACAGAGTGAATTTGATGCAAACAGACAGAATCAATAAGCAATTTCCTTCATAAAACAGAAGAGACCTTCCTGACATCAGTTCTTTAGGGATAAACCCCAAAACATTTTTACCAAGTTACAACATGTGAACTACTATATATCTTCAGAATCCAGTGGCAGGTCCTTCTTGCTCAAAAATTGCTAGCAAATGCCTGTACAGGTGCATCTTCCCTTGACCCTTTTTGCGTCTATCCCAGTCCACATCCCTGACTGCCAAGACCATGCATCTGGGTATATCTGTCCATAGCACATGCATATGAATTGAACTTTCTCACTGCTTCAGTGAGTACATGTATTTCCCTCCTGCAAAAAGACACAGCTGTGGGATCACTCCCTGTCCTGCCTCTCCAGGGTCATGATCTGCCAGTCCACTGTGGCTTATAGACAACACAGTCCTCACTGATACTGCTAAGAACAGACCCCTCAGCTGCATAAATGGTTCGTGCACAAATGATGTCTCCCAGGTAATTAAATGAAACAGCCAGATAACTTCACAGACTTTGGTCATGTCCCACTTTCCCTCTTGGTCCATAGCTCTATCAGTATGATCTTGTGGACCATATCCATCACAGATCCTCCACACGCCCCAATGCAAAGTCCAAGCCTTGTGTGCAGGACTCAGCTTTTACCCATATGTTACTATATGATGACTGCTACTGCCTTTAGAAACATGCTTAGATGCTTTGGATAGCAACCAAGGAGGACTTTTCCATGTCATCTGCTTGGTTTGCTTTTACACTTTGGGTGTGAAGTGCAGTGCTTTGCACATGAATATGTCTGTGTCCTCAGTGCTGTGCTGAGAGCTACCATCCTACTCAGGACTGTCACAGCTGGTGTGAACTGAAGAGGAGCCAGGAAATCAGCACTTAAGAAAGACCTCATGCCCCAGTCCCCCACAGGTACAAGTGGCTCAGCCAAAGCTACTATCTTCTTCATACTTTCTCCTAATCTGGAGGTATGAAGTCCTGTCTCTTTCTCTGCTTTTATAAGATGTAAAGATGCTTCTTCTGGAAACCAGGTTACAACTACTGTGTGAGTCAGCTTCCAGGTCTGTTCATCAGGGCTACTGAACCTTGCTTGTGGGTCCCAAGGTGAGGATTAATCTGTTAATGTTTGTAAAAAGCTATGTAAATGATCATGCTGACAGGTCAAGTAATGTGTTGCTCACTGGCTGCTCCTGACAGTTTATGATATATGCCAAGCAATGTCTGTGCTTTCAGTCAGCATTCGCTGATGTAGCTTGAGTGGCTTAACCCTCTCAGGATTTGGCCCTTCTTGTAGCTTACAGGGTGGGTGATGCAGCACAAATATGCATGGCTGATGCTTTTCCCCATCACCTAGAATACAATAAATACATCAATTTCTGCTTGTGTAGGACCATGAACTCAAAAGAAACCTCTTGTATCTAACATAGCACATGTGCAACTCAGGTCCTGAAGGACACATGGAAAGCAACGAGGCAGAGCAGAGCTCGGTGCTCTGCTTGTGTGAGGGCAAGAGGCAGCAGCTGAAGCCACTTGCGTGAGCCATTGGCAAGATTTGGCTGAGCCATAGAGGCTCAGAACAAATGCAAGGCTGGGCATGACCTCTCTCAGAATGTCAACCCTACCTGAGATGACTGTGTGCTGGAAATTTGGTAGCCTTTTTGTCCTGTGCTTATTGCATAGACTGCAGCTGTTATCAGTCACTGAGATCAGGGTGTGACAGCAGTAGTTATTGTACAAACATTAAGAGAAACAGCTTCTAGAGAATTAAATTCTAAGTGAGTGCAATGTCCATAACTAACTGCAAGCACACAGGACAGGAAAAGGTGGCCAAAAGTAAAAGTGACGAGTTTCCCTTTGCCACAAACTATCAGCATTACATGTGGATTTTTATGTTGATTTTTGGTCTTCAGTGAAGATCATCTGCCACTGATCTTTGCTGATGTCTCTGTGGGTGTACCTCGAGGGCCTAAGCCAGGGAGCAGTGCTGCAGTGTGGGGCAGGGGCTGCTCTCGGTACAAGCTGTTACTGAACGTGGGTACGACAGCCAAAAAGAAGGGCATTTTCTGTACATCTTCATGATCCCCTGGTCCTCTTCTTTGAGGCCCCTGGAACTGATAACTTACTATGCGATCCATTTTTAGGGGCTAACACGGGAATATGGGGGTCAATACATAAGCTAGCAGTTTGAGTGATTACCTTATGAAAAGGGTTTTTTGGTTCCTACATCTGTTGCTTGTCTGGGAACCTTTTGATTTCAAAGCCTAATCCAGTACCTAGAGGGGTCAGCAGGAGTTATGCTACTGTTTTCTTCCTCTGCTGGATAATACTGCTGGCTGGTTTCATCACCATCACTGGTACAAGTTGCTGTGGTACAAAACATGATCAGACTCTGGCCTTCCACTTTGTCTCTTTACCTGAAACCTTATTTCCATTATTTTTCTGCTTAATTTATCTGCCACGTACTTAGGGCTTCAGCAAGTGTTCAGGGTGTGTCTCTGTGTCTCTGCATGATGCTGTTGCACACAGATCTGCACTGATATTGAGGTCCTTCACAACCGATATTTACCACACATCTTGTTTAGTGTCACTCAAACAGCCTGTTTGTCAGCCACAAAACTCCATGGAAATGATGGAAGGAACTGATTTCTTCTTCCTCCTTCCAGAATGACTGCATGTCTTCAGTTAAGGTGTTTATTTACACTCGTAGTAAAATAGCTGTATAAAGGTACCCGGCTGTCATGGATCTTACTTGATCAAGTAATGGGCAGAGGAAAGATGGTGCGGCATGGGTCTCGAGGTACATCTGATGGCTGTAGCAGGGCTGTGGCTGTGGGAGCTGCTCCTCACAGGAGGTGCAGCCCCTTGTGCTTTCTGGGAGACCTCTGCTCCCAGCTGGCTATGTTGATAGCTTACCTCAGGCATGGTAATGCATGCAGCAGTTCTGCAGCTGCAGCAGAGATACAGCTGATGTCACTGCAGGTTGGAACAGGAGGAGTTTATAAGCAATGTTTGGGAGGTTTTGCATACCTTGTTTACTGAGCTGTTACAAAAAAGCCCTGTAAAATTATAACAAAATAATGAAGCCCAAACATCTGTAAATCTGTAAATCTGTAAATGAGGTGCCTAGCAATGTTCCAGTGTTTAAGTTTTGACAGCAAAATGGCACAGAAAAAAACCCCACCAAATTAGCATTTACAAGAAGTTAGGAATGAAGGAAACAGAAGGAAGGCAACAGAGACGAGTGTTAACAGAGGGACTATGGCTCTTGGGAGAGGGCAATGTACCATCTATGAAGAGCAATCACTTTTGCAAATCCCTGATTTCCTGGTTAGCAATTACCACCTGGCAACTGTGAGAGAGAGAAGCAGCCCATACCGTGCTTTGGCAAAGTGGAAAGCATGTGCTTTTAGGAAATGTTTGGTAGCTCTGTGCAGCGTCTTCCTAGCAGCACATTTCTGGGAAGAGAGCTCTAATGAGAGCAGATGATGCAGCCACAGCTTCTCAGAGCCAGGATTGTTCATGCTGACCAACTTCCCAACTGCAAAGGGTGTCCCTGTGCTTGGGCCACAATAGCCATTGTTGCTGTGTCAGGCAGCAGTAGACAGCAATGTCACTGCAAATGTGGTGTAGAAGAGTTTGTTGTTCCCTGGCTGTGATGCACACGGAGGGTGGCACAGCCATCGTGCTGGTAGAGTGTGGTGTACAATGCAGTTACCTATGAGAAAGCTACTCTGGCCTTAATTATTTGCAAATATCTGCATGTGCTGGAGTCTTGTATATTTGTAAGTCATGGCCACTTTCTCCTCAGTAATGTTTACTTTAGCCCTAGGGAGAGTGCGGAGAGCGTGGCTGGGACCAGAACGGATAACTTTGTCAGAGGAGGGAAGTTACCCAGCCTCACTGACAGATTTTTATGAAGGATTTCCCAAGGCCAGCCTGCAGCAGCACATCACAGCTCTTGACATGTGTAGTGCAAGAAGCAGCAGTATTCAAAGTAAAACACTGCCAGTGGGTTTCCATTTAAAAAGAAAAAAAGAAAGCCTGATTCTGGGATTATTTGTAGGGGTTTGAATGTGGCTGTGAGTTGTACAACACTAAGCTTTCTCTTTGAAGGACTCCAACAGCTTACATCCATCTTCCTTTCCCCCTTGTGCTGCAGGGGAAAGGAAGTGGGCTGCAGAAAGGCTGCTTTGCTCTGCAAGCTACCTGCAACCACTCCCTGCCAGGGAGCAGCTCCTGCTTTGGCTCGCACTCTCTAGGCGTGCTCCAGAAGGAAGCAACTGGAAGATAAGAGTGTCATGAGCTGGGGATGACAGGCTCAGGAGTCTTCTGAATATTTTCTTTCAGAAAGAAGCCAAAAAATTGGTTCTGACCAAACCTCAGTTTCCTGAAAAATGTAACAGAATTGATTTTTTTCTCCATGAAATAGGTTGTCCTTTTGGAAAAATAATTGTATCTCTCTCACTAACTCATGTAGAATGGATTGACCTATTTTCCTATGGCTGCTGCCATAGGCCCTGGTCTGATTATAGGCACGAAATGTATGGAAGGGTAATTATGATGCAGGCAGATTTATGTGTCCTCAGACTGGTTTTCAAATAACAGAGAGAATATAAATATTGGATCCATGGAAAGAAAGTTTCCATTATTAAAATCAACTCCCAAGCCCGTTCCAGGAAAAAGCTTTCTTCTTCAACACAGCTGTCAGCCCCGCTGAGATTTTAAATTGGAGTTTGTCTGGTGTAACTCTCACTTTCCATTTAAAAAGCAAAGTCAGAAGCATTAAACTTTTGCCTTGGGTTTTTAAAATACAGGAAGGCTAATATAATTGCTCTACTAATGCAGAGTTATGGGCTTTTAGGCTCTCCAGCTTTTGGCAAAGGAAGGTTACGTCTTTTGATTCATGGAATAAGACATTTCCTGGTATAAATTTGCCATTGCTTTCTCTTCAGAAAAAAATCTTCATCCTTTCCTCTCCTCTGGACCATTTGGCATGGCTCTTTGGTTTGTGACTGTCCGTGCTTCGCTGCAGCGCTGGATGCATTTCAGTCAAGAGTCACCATGCTGGGCTTCTGTGTGAATTATTGGGGTATGCTTGGCATCTGAAGGTCTAAAGAATTGAGAAGTGTGGTCCAAATGTCAGAGTGCAACTTTAAAGGCTCCTGGTGATGCACAGCCAGGTCTGAGGTCTGACTGAGGCAATGCCCATGCCAAACTCAGCAGAAAAAGTGTCTGAGTGGCAAAAGGATGTTCCTATCTGGCCAGTGGCATGAGCAACATGGCTTCCTGTTGAGTGTCAAAAGGGTGGTTTGAAGCATGAGACAGAGTCCCCAGCTGGTGAGAAGAACATGTTGCTGGTGTCAATGATGCCTGGGAGAAGCTAGGGACTGATAAGATAAACAAAACAGGACTTAGCTTAGGTGCTTAAGTTAGGCTTGTGTAACTGCCATTAGCCAGCTGGAACGTCTTTGGAGAAAAATGAGTTCAAACGAGGAGAAATGTTCGGAAGGTTGCTTCCAGGAGGAAATGGAGAGACTTTCAGTTCGAGGGTGTTTTGCTGAGTTGTTTTAATTTATTTTCATTCATCTTTGGCGCTGACTAATGCTGAATTGTCAAGACACTGTTGTTATTAATGATTTATTCATTGTCTTTAGCAAAATAATGTGTATAAGAGGAAAAAAGAAAGAAAAAGAAAAAAATGGAAATCTACACATTTCATTTGGGTTTTTTTGTGCTCCTGCTTGGAATCTCTAGAGCCATAGATCAACTGTTAGTGTTTAGTGACCTCCTGCCCAAGAGAGTAGAGCCTGTGGGTGGGTCTTCTGCTGTGGCTGGCACTTGTACAGTGCATAATCTGAGATGACACTGACCCTTGCAGCCTTATGGGAATAATATTCTCATCAAGATGAATTGTTCTTGAATGTTTTCTTCAATGCACTGTGGTACATGCCCAAACACTTTTTTCTTGAGCGTATGTCCTACATTCCTTCTCTGCTCTTTTTTTTTTTTTTTGGCATGGTTTTGATTGCAGCCAACAGCAAAGGTCAAAAGACATTTTACTGTTTCTATTTCTATGTTTCTGTTAAGCTGAATTAAGTTGTTGGTGCTGCAAAGTGACTTGTTAAAAAGCTTATGCTGCAAAACTTCAACCAGTATTAGCTGAAGCTGAGCTGCATCAGTATGAAGCAGATGGTCCAGAGAGACAATGTGATCCAAAGAATAGGGTACTGATCTGGAAACCGAGAAAGGGTTCAGCTCTCTGGAGCTTCAGTGGGCAGCTTCATGAATTTAGATTGTTTTTCATTTCAGCCTGCCTTGGGTTTTCTGGATGGGTAGTGGAGTGACACCGTGCTTTAAAGCACTTTGCACGTTCAGTCATTCAATGGCATAGTCTTACTTCTTTCACATCTAACATTAATCAGTACAGCTGCCTGTTTCATTCACATTACAGATGGGTTCTGAAATCATAATCTTTAGGAATGCCATTGTGTCATTAAGTAGTTTAATTAACTTTACCAGTGTCTGTGAATATTCACTAGAAGGTACCATTTTTCAGTCCAGAATTGAACCAGCACTGTGTTTTGTCCATCAAGTGTCATCCTTCCATTGCTTTCTTTCATAATAAAGCAAATTCAGAAGTTTTCTTGGAGTATGAATGATTCTCATTGGAATTTTCAGGTTAACCTGAACTAGGCCATTTAAAGTAGACCTCCAATGGCCTTTGGGGAAGTTTAGCCCAAGTGTCTGGTTTTTCTTTTGTTGTGTTTGTTGGGTTTTTTGGTTTTGTTTTTTTTTTTTTAATCAATCACAGCTGTGTGACCCATTCATGACCTGAGATTTATTTTCCTGTTTATTAGGATTTCCTCAAATGTCATGAACTGGAAATACCTGAATACCTCTTCTATGAGTGCTCATTCCCCAGTTTTGCTTTGTGAGCAAAGTTCTTTCTTTCATCAGAGCATGAAGAGCAGAATTCCACTGCAGGGCTGATGTCTTCTGTGGGTTTTGGGTGGTCCACCACCACAAGCTCTTTTTCACATTTTTTGTTACTGGTATGCTCATTGCTCCCAGTCACCTCCCTCCAGCATTCCTTTGTGCTGCCTCACGGCATGGAAGGGGAAGAAATGGATAAGCGTTTCCCTAGAGGGCCGTTCAGGTTTAACAGTATGAGTGGAGACAAATGGATACTTTCAAATGTGAGCAAGGTGTCTTAACAGAGAGAGCACCAGTCCTATAGGGACAGTGTGACAGCTGCTGGAAGAGACATCAGGTCTGTATGGACATGCAGAATATCTCAGGCAACAATTCATAACAGATCAACACCTTTTATTGAAAATTAAGTTGGAAGAAATGTTCCTGACCTGATGCGTTTAGGCATGTTGCTGTTCATTTCACTTACCACACCAATTCAGCAGGACCCAGTACTCTCGCTGTGCGTTATAAGAACTGTGGGACGTACATAAAGTCATTTCCAGTGACCAATTCTGCATACTTCAGACACTGTGAATAGTTTTCTTTTATTGTTAGCAATGTCTTTATTGCAAGTAATATATTTTTTAAAATCCATTCTATGTTAAAAAGCCAGAGTTGAATTTGATGCTCTGTTCTGGAGACGTAAGTCCAGATTAGCTTTCCTTTTAGCAGTAGCTGTTCTCAAGGTTTTGTGAATGGAATCTGACTTTTTGTCCATTGAAGAAAAATGTAGGAAAATACACATTTCTCTTCCTAAATCTTTAAGAAGAATTCCCATTGTGCTACTGCATACTCTTCATAAAAAAAAAACCCAACAGTGAAATGTTTTAGTTTTTGTGGCTATGATCTTGGTTTTATTCACATTTTGTATGGGCATGGTTTGAAATTACTGGCATCACATTAGAGTATGTCAAGATGTGTCAAATAAACAGATACATGACCTTGAGGCAACCTGATGTGTATGTTGCATTACATTAGCTATCAAAACATGTTCTGTGCATAGTACAGTACCCACTGCAGACAGAGAAAGAACAAGGGTTGTTAGGCAGGCTGTGCAGAGTTGGAAGGCATATGCGAATAATCTCTCCGGATTTGTAGCCACATCATTTGTATCTTTTTAAAGAGAGCAGGAATAAGCTATGGAACACAATGAAAAACTGAACCTCAATGGCTTTGCTCCACAGGCAGGGTGTCATCTTTTGCTGAACAGTGGAAGCCTCTGAATATTGGGAAACATGTAACTGTGAGGGTGACCAAGTACTGAAACAGGTTGCAGAGGGAGGTTTTGGAGTCTCCATCCTTGGAGATATTGAAAAGTCGTCTGGACATGGTCTTGGGCAATCACCTGCAGGTGGCCTTGGTTGAGCAGTGGGGTTGGAGCTGGTGACCTGCAGAAGTCCCTCCCAACCTCGACCACTCTGTGACTCTGTGGTGTCCACAACTCCCAACAGTGAGCACTTGTTACAGCAACGTGTTGGTGCACAGAAGTTAGGAGATCCAGCTCTGCCCTGACTCCTTTCTTCACTGCCCATCTGATGGCTTTGGTGATCTTTTCACACCCAAATCCAACTTCTCTGCTATGCCAGAGATCTGCCCTGAAATGATCCATCACCTTGCTGTCGTGTTGTCTCAAACATGTTGCTCCGCCACACACCTGACTGTTTGCCTGAGCGGAGCCTGTGCGGATAAGCCGCCGCCTCTCCCCATGGCCTGCTTGCTCGGGGCAGAGACTGCGTGGCCGAGCCGCCGCCTCTCCCTATGCCCTGCTTGCTCGAGGCAGAGCTGGGTGGCAGCTGCTCCCACGGATTGAGGGCCTGTCTGTGCTGGCTTTGCACAAATCGACCTTCAGCAAGTCGCTTCAACCTTCTGCTCTTCCCCCCTCCCCTTGCCGTGCTCCATCCTGTGGTAATGTCGTCATCTGCTTGGGCTAGCTCTCGTTTTCGCTATTGATGTCTGGTTTCTAGCCCGGGCATCAGCAGGGGTTGCCGCATGCTGCTGCAATATAAATGACTAATGATGATGATAAAAGGTGTGGGAGTTGGTTGCCTGGAGTGTTATCCTACTTTGCTAACTTTGTTTTAGAAACTAGCTCCTTCGTCACAGTATCTGTTATTTTATCTTCTGAGGTCCAACACTTTACAAGCGGCGAGGAGCTTTTGACTGCCTCCGTTTCAGAGTGCTCATCGCAGGACTCCCAAAGAGGCTTCGAAATTTCCAGTTTAGATACTGTTACTGTGACTGTGCCAGTAGCCTTCAGTGTGAGTTGCAAGTTATTGGCACCTTTAAGAGTCAGCTGTAACTGTGTCCTAAAAGAGGCATTTGGTATGGAAGCTCTCTATTTTTATATTTAGGCTGATATAGGTAATAATTACACACAAAACAGTATGTGAAAAGAACATTATCAAGGTTGCACAGCTCAGCGCTTGAAGCTAAGAAATGCTGTGAGTAAAATTGTCTCTACTCCATTAATTTGCCACCTTGCACAGGTGCATCAGTCACAGACTATTTTTGCGCAGGATCTGAGTCTCGCTTGGTGTGCATAATAGATGACATAGTTTGTGAGCTCAGTACTTGATTTTCTTTTCACTGTTCGATGCTTAGCTCAGGTTCTGCTGCGAACACAAAATTCCTTCCCGCTGGGGCATTCCAGGGTGTTCTACCGTGCAGGTCCTTGCCACGTGCAAATACTGACTGATTTCCAGTTACAGCACCTTAATAGCAGTGCTAATATCATACAGCTGGTAACCCAAGGCAAAAAAAAGCCTGTGAGATTGCAAGTAGGCATGACTGTGGGTGCCTGATGTAATCTTTTCAGAGCACCTGGCAGCACATACTGCAGCTCTCACTGGTTTCCACTGCAGTGGCCAGTACTCACCGCTTGCAGACGTTTCAGCCTCCAGGCCTGAGCAGACTCCCAGAAATACAGAACAGGAAAGCAGCTCCGCATAGTATGCTGTGAATGAGTTGTCCAGCCTGCAAACAAAAGGTTGGTGCTCCTCTTCTCAGGCTCTCCTGCCTGCTTGTAAATTCTGGAAAAAAAAAAAAAAAAAAAAGTACAAAGCATGCTACAAACAAAAGTTTTCTTCTCTGCTGTGCCACGGCAAACTGACTGCTGGGATTTGGTGAACAGGACAGTGCTGAGCTAAAGCCTGCCTGAGGGGTGGAAGGAGGCTGAATCCATTCCGGATCACCTTTAATTGGGGCATTTTTGGCTGCTCTGTACAAATTAATTTAAAAACAAATGAACAAATGAGGAATTTATTTTGAAAAGCAAGCTGAAAACCTTTTTTTATTCCAATTTTCATATTGACAGCCATCAATGTCATCTAAACCTATTAAAGTGCTGCAAAGATGGTTTCAGCTAGGAAAGCAATTAGTAAGGGAAAAAAAAGATGAGATAGGTAATTTCTTTTACAGAACCGATTGCTTAGAAGTAAACATATTTTCAGACAGATAAGACCTTCTTCAGCACTTACATCAAGCCAATTATATCAAGCACTTGTATCAGCAAAATTGAGAATTCAGTCCTTGCTTCAGGAGTACTTGAATCTGTCACAAAAAAGGTTGCCAAGTTTTTATATATGGATAAAACAACAATTGGCTTCTGAGCATCATTCCTGTAACCAACAGAACTGGGTGACTTTTTTCCCCAAAAACATTTTCCCTGTGCCAGATGGCTGGCAGGAATCCTTTCACTCCAAAGAGTTACCCTTTTAAAAAGTTACCAAAAACCTGAACACAACTGTCATGAGTCAGAAAGTATGAGCTGGCTGGAACTATTTGCAGTGACCCTTAAAGTGGCTCTAATTAATGTTTTGGAATAAAATGTAGTTGGAAGTAAAAGTGGAGATTTTAGACTTTCTAGATTGTTGCTGTTCCCACATCAACAGCTCTTTCTAGGGAATCTCCAGTGTTGTATCCCTCTGGCTCCTGGATGCTCTTCTGGTGCGTGTCTGTTCTGTAAGGAGAAGGTAGTTTGATCCATTAGAAGCCAAATTATTTTCTGTCCTTGGCTGAGTTTAAAGACATTACATAACAGCAACAACAAAAAAAATTAATACAAATTTGTGTCACATTTCCATCTCACAATATTTGTTAGATGTCTTCTGAAGCAGCTCGGTTTCGATTCCAGCGTGCAACATTGAGGGCAGGTCTTGTGACCAAGGTTATGTCCCTCCTGGCAGATAATGGAGATCTGACTTTCTCTGAGACATGGCTATGGTATTTGTTTCCTTTTACAGGGATTCGATGTATTGTCATTCCTAAAGGAGATCAGTGGAGATGCCCTTGAAAAAGAAAATGTGGTGCTGAGATCTAAAATGGTGGGAAGAGATACCTGAACATGCCATTCTTTCACATAGCTATTTCAGTTCATGCTACTTTCATCTGAGCAAAAAAATGCAAATTTTAAGCCTTTAAACAGGTTTGGTGTGTTTGGTTTATTATTTTTGTTGTGTATGAACATGCCAGCATGCAAGTGAGCTCACTGTGCAGGTTTTTTAGTTCTTTCTTAAAGCTCAGGAAAGATGGGCAATGGACTAAGAGAATTTTGGCTTCAAATTTCAAGTCTTCATCATAATTTCAGGCACATGAGGGAGAATATCAGCCTTTTTTTCTTTCATTTTTTTCTGTGAATGAAGAGTATCCTCTCTACAGATCTTAACTGGGTAAATTAGAGAATCTTGGGAGTAAGGACAGCGCATCTTCAGCACACTGACTCTGCTGCAATACCAGGAGCCCAGAAACGTTTTGTCCTTTATTGCTTCATATAACTAGAAAAGGCATAGAGAAAGGCAAGAAAAATAACCTAAAGTGTGGAATAGCTTCTGTATGAGGTAACAACTGAACAAACAGGGTGTTTTCAGTCTTTGAAAAGATGACTACAGGGATACAGCAAGAGACTTACAACATTGTAGAATAAAAGCTGATTACTCTCTGTTTCCCAAATTACATGATGAGGAATGAAGTAACAGGGCCAAATAGCAAGTGAATACTTTTTTTGGGGTCCATTAGTTATCTTTTGCACTCGTTGCTAGAGGACAGTGGGTGGGAAAAAAATGAGTTCAAGCAACAATTAGACAAATGTAGAGAAAAGAACTGTATTAAACCCAACAGTTCTTCCTCTGGCAGACAAAGCCCTTTAGCTGCAGATTTCTGAGCTCTGGTCAGGTACCCTGGGGTAAGCACCTTTGGCATCAGCAAATGGCAAGGGGCCACGTGGGCAGCTGGGCTGTGCTCTGGCTGCTTTCATGCCCGCTAACGCTGCAGTGTGTTCAGCCTTTATGGGACATCTCATAAGGCAGTTCTGAAACCTGCACTGTGGCTGGCTTCTGCCCCTTCCCCGCTGATGGGGAAGGACCAGCAGTGAGACACAAAAGACCTTTTTGGAGCTGGTGTTTGGTTTCTCTTCTTCTCCATTGCACCTGCTGCTTCAGAGGCAGGAGATCCCAGGGCTCTGCAGGTCGGGGCTCAGCATACGCTCTCTGAAGAGTGAGACAGAAAGATTTGTTCCCCTTCATTGTGTCCACAAGATGCAGCTTCTGTCTTTCAGCACTAACAATTCGTTGAAGCAGAGCAGTAAATTGTCTGAAAATGGAGCACACAGGGTATTTTTTTTTTGAACCAGTGCATTTGCACACATTGTGGAGGGATTCATGCAGACAACATAAATAGAGACCCTGTCGTTCTTCCTCTTTTCTTGCTGATCGAGGATATCAGGAATTAATCTAGGGGAGAATGGGAGGCAGGAAATACTCTTTTGACTCAAAAGGTCTGGAAAGAAATTGTGACTATTTAAAAGGAAGAAAATAGGAAGTGTGTGCTGCAATACCAACTGAGAGTCAGATGCTTCTGCACATTAGCACCAAGCAACCAGGCACAGTGCTGTGTAGCAGGAAAATGGACTGTGAACACAAAATAGGCCAGTCTAAAGCAACCATCATTACACTGAAATTTCACCCCTGTCTTGGCTCAGAATATTAATCTGAATCTCTGAACATAAGAAATCTTGTCATTTAATGTTAAATGCTGCCAGTTGTTTTAAATAGACTTAATTTTGCTCAGTAACAATTCATTTGTCAGAGGGGAGAGGGTTATGGGTTAAAGGATGACTTACTCTCATTTCAGTAAGCTGTGTTTCTTTCAGAAGCTAGGACTTGTGAAGCCTTATGGTATGGGAGACCTTGCTGTAGGTGAAGGAGCCAAAGGCTGTGAGTCTGTGGATAGCACTGTCAGCACAGAGGCAGGTAAAGGAGACTCTATAGCTGTAGCCTGGTATTTAAGAATCATAATTCTGCTTCAGGTCATAACTTTGTTTGTAAGATAAGGATCCAATGGTCTCTTTGTAATAGTGCTTAGGTACCCTTGAGCATTTTAAGATTGTGCATGGTCCCAGAGACATAAATGAGGAGAGGGAAGGTGAAAGTATAAAACTAGCTGCAAGTCTTTTGCCTCCTCCAAGTTCTGAGCTGACTCAGAGACAAAAGCACAGAATAACCTCTTTGCTGCTGAGTGCTTCCCTTTATTGTAGAGGAGATCTCACATTGCTGAAACCTTTGGAGATATCCTGGCTGAGGTACTATAAATAGTTGTATTTCCCACTGACTAAAACCATCCAGCATAGCAGCAGTCTGACGTAGGTTTCTTTTCCTGCTTAAGAACTACATAAGTGCGTGTGTCCTCTCTCCGCTGAGACATCTCTTCGCTTCAGGCGCTGGTCTCTCTGCTCACTACTGGGGAGTGTTACTGAACCTGGCTCACATTCCTGCTCTTTTTTGATCTTTTCCTCCTGTAATGAAAGACCTCTCCCTGGGCACCTTTCCTTGCCTCTCCACTCCCTCCTCTTACGGCAGGTCTTTGCTTTTCTCATATATTCTGATTCCTACTGTATATTAGGTTCTGCTCATCCCATTTCAATTCATCTGTTATTCATACATACTGTGCACTGTCTGTGTAAGCTGCTGCGTCTGAATGAGCTTTTAGTGAAGCTTCTTATGGCCTCAGAGCTTCTTTTGGCCTTATCTTGCATTTATGTTGTGCCTTTCAGTTCCCTGAGATCCAGCTCTAAAAATAAATGCAAATGTGCGTGCCTGCACCCACTAGCACTTCTCTGCAGGAGCCTGACTGAT
Source organism: Urocolius indicus (assembly GCA_013401255.1). Classification (NCBI taxonomy): domain Eukaryota; kingdom Metazoa; phylum Chordata; class Aves; order Coliiformes; family Coliidae; genus Urocolius; species Urocolius indicus. The sequence goes on from WBNH01003880.1 coordinate 142,038, forward strand.
AGCTGGCAACAGATTGTGTTAGTGAGGTTTAGGAGAAGGCTTATCCAGTGAAAACAGCACAGGCATCAGGACTGGATACAGAGTCATCAGGGAAGTGAGAAGATGCCAATATAATCTTTAGACGTGTGGCTGCTCAATTTGCCCTCCTCACACTAGCATCACCACGTAACTGCCTGCGGGCTGTTCAGGGCTCGAGCCCAGTACCCAGCTTTCCCGAGCCTGCCCTTGGAGGAAAATGAGATTAGAATTTGTTAGGAGGAAAGGAACAGAAGTCTACTTGGCTGTGATGTTCAAGTGGGGTTAAATCGTTGAGAAGCCTCTCCTCCCTGCCTGGAAATTCCAACACTTTTTTTGTGAGATAAGGGAAGATGTCAGCTCCAGCAGCATCTGAACTCACACTCTGCTTTGTATGATTTCTGTTTCTTCAGTTTGCTAATCAGAACAAGTTTCCACTGTGCGTTTCTTATCCCCAGAGGGTGGAACTATCCTCAGAAAATTAAAGCTCTCTTATCTGTTAATGTGTCATCACAACTAATAGCCTAGGGACTGTAAACAAGTTTAAATATCAAAACAATTTGGCTGGTGATTGTCTGTGATTATGGATTAGGAATACAAAATTTGTGCTTGCTGATATTCAAGCTAGATTGAATACAAGGAGCCAGATCCTCAGCTGGTGTAAACACAGGTGGTTCAGCTGAACTTGAGGAAGGAGGCCTGCTTTTTCCCAGCTCAGTATCTGACCTGGGGAGCTTTTCGGAAGATTTCTTTCCTGTTTTTCAAAGTGCCAGATAATACATGACAAGACCGGGCTTATCAGAAGAGCTGAGGATCCTCAGGAGAGCCTGGACCGTGCCCTCCACTCATAGCCTCTTGGGGAGCTCATAAATAAAGACTTGGAAGAGAAATGATTTAAGATTACAAAACTTTTTCAAGAGCAAGTCAAGGTGTCAGCACATTCAAAAGCTGACTGATATGTCAGGGCAGGTTCTTCATGAGGGATGTATTTGTATCTTTGATGTGACAAACACACTGCAGTAAATTCACAAACAGACACTTTTTCCAAAGCTCTGTCGCTAAACCATCACCTTTAGCTCATGCTGAGAGTGAAGAGGTGAGTAAGGATCATCTCCTTTTGCTAGAAATGCTTTGCCTAGTTCACTGAGCTGACAATTCACTGAGATGACAGTGATCTGCAGCAGGTACAGGGAGGTGGCACCTGGTGTATTTTGTAGCACTGTTGGATATTAGTGTTTTCATTTTGCCTCTCCTTTGGGAGTATTCTGGGGGACTCTCTTTTGTTATGGATCATTTTCAGACATAGGATGGGAAGTTCCCCAAGGAATCCCACAGGTGGGAAACTGAGGCACTGAGAGAGTAAGTGGATTTCCTGTAGATCTGTGTAAGCAGTCAGCAGTAGCTCAGGGAGTGTCCTAAACACAGAATGATCCTTTATTCTCTTGGGCAATGTAGAACACATGGAATACGTGTCTTTTCATGCATAGCCTCTTGAAATAGGCTACCAAAAGGCTGATATTGGGTGAATGATGAATCTTACAAAATGAATCATTACAAAGGGAAATAGGAAAAACATTGACTTTTATCTGGCAGGAGAGTGCTTTCCCAGTGAAGCAGTAATTAAGTAAAAAGGATAGTTACTAAAGAGCTGGTAAACCTAGTGTTCTCTCTCCCTCCTGTCTTGGCAATTCCAGCAGCAGTTGTAGGTGAGGAAAGGAGTGTTTCTGACAAGCATGAAGTCCCACCAGAAAAATACAAAAGGAGCAACATGTCATAAGAATCTTAAAGATACCAAACAGTGTCAAATGAATGAAATCAGTTTCCTGAAGAGAATGATAAAGGCTGAAAAAAGGTACTCAGAAAGCTGGAAGACACTTATGTTTTCCTAATTGGGGTAATTATACTAAAACTGACAGCGAGTATTTTCCCAGTAGCAAAAAACACCCAGAAACCCCAGCCAGCCAAAATCCCACTCTGAGCACGAGATCTGTGAAGGTTAGAGACTTGAGTCTGCCATTAGGAGACTGTTTCTCTTCTCCCAAGGTCAGTCCTTAAATGTCGAGAAGTAATTTTGATTCTGGTCTCCCCACAGTTCAAAGTCAATGCTTACCTTGATTCCAACAGTGCTATATTTGGCAAAGTACTAATATAATTGTGTTTGGTCCCGGTCTTGTCCTATTTGAATGTTAAACAGTTCAATACCAAGCCCATTGTGCTCTCTCTCAGAGTTTAGGTGATGTCTGAAGCAGCAAGCAATGTGGACCCACAGGAGCACTGATGTCCCCACTGCACGTTTGGGGGTCAGTACTTCAGACCATCATTTTTTCTGGACTCTTACTGGCATGGACTGAAATTACTTTTGTCATTTTATGGAGAGCTCTTGGAGCACATTGTGGGGTGTAGCTTCATCCTAAAAGGATGCAGTTCATGCAGTTCCAGGCTGCACCATGGCATGAGCCAAATGCAGCACGCAGGCATGACTGAAGCAACAGATGACCTCCAACAAATCACACCATGCATCAACCCATGTGAATAGTCTCAACTTCTGTCACCTTGTTGTTGTTCCTTCACGTTCATCACCTCCTGGTCACCAGCTTCTCTGTGAATATTTCATTGCATCATGCTGAGGACCTTTTCCTTCAGCTACAGCCCCTCAGCGGGACAGAAATTGTCTGGCAGTCAGAGTCACATTGGCACTGTTTGGGTTTGAAACCACTCAGTGTCTCCTTGCTAATAACTAGAACCTGCAAAGAGAACAAGAGTGGTTGTACAATCTGAGATCTGAGATCACATCGCCTAGGGACACCCTCTCCCTCAGTAGCCAGCAATGGGTGTCTGGGAAAGGCTTGAATAACAAGGCAAGGATGTAGTGGTACTTCCCCAGAATCCTTTCTAAGCTTCCAAACAAAAAAGTGCAACCCAAAGATTTCCTAAGCCAGAGGCTTTGTGTTTATATCTAACAACCTTTGATATGTTTGTGAGGGATTTTTTTTGTAAATTTATCTAGTTATTAAGTTAATGTTAATTTTATAATCTAGTGTCCTGCAGGAAGGAGCTTGGTACTAACTGCATGCTGCACGGTTTGGATTTATTAAGAAAAGACTGAGGGTGTTAGTAAGAGGTGTTCAGGTTCTGCCATGCTGCCTCTGCTCACAATAAGCCCAGAAATAGGATAGTCTAGCCTATGTGGTGCAGGGTCACCATGCTGAGGTTGAGAGTGTTAGCAGATGCAAATCCTCCCCATCTGGGGCTCTGCATTACTCCCTGGGTTTGTGTTGGTGTGAATGAGAAACTCTGCCCAGACCATGGGATGCAGAGACCCCTTGTACCTTCTCTGGCTTTTTTTCAGAGCCAATAGGTTTTGACCCATAACATGCCTGGGTGTGACCATGTTTCTGTGGGAGCCAGAGTGCTGAATCAAGAGCACTCGTCTCGTGGGAAACAGCCAGCAAGAACTTCATCCTCCCCTCGAATCCTTGTGTTCCAGGCCTGGGATTTCATCAGGTCATATTTGCAGTCTCACTGGATTTTTCAAATAAACAGTGAAATGTAAACATTTGGCCAGAAGGAAAACCTCCCAGTTACTCAAGGGGAAAATAACATGATACCCAAATGACTTATGGCTTTGTGGGTGAAGTAATGGCTGCATGTCATAGCTTGGGTTGTGGGTTCATGGTCCAATGCCCCATGGAGTGATGTGCTTGAGTTGTGAGGTTAATGTAAATGGCTTTAGTAGGAATTCTCCTTTTACTTCTCAGAGCAAATTTGGTTGGTAAGATATCATTGACTGCCTGTTGGCAATTAATAAGACAGGGAGGCCATCGGTCAGATGCAACCAAGCTCTCCTCTGGACACCAGCTGGGGGAATATAAGACAAAGTCCTACTGCTGCTAGAAGGGGCAAGTCCCACAGCAGGAGTTGCAGGTGCCTGTGGCTGGAGGAACTGTGGAGACCAGGGAGTTTCTGAGGGCTGGAAGAGAACCTGGAGAGGAGCTGAAGGTGTCAATGTCCCTTGAAGGTACCTGATAGCTCTGAAGCTTTGCTCACCTGGGGCAGGTTACCTCAAGAGCTGCTGGATGCATATACACTGGTGTCTGATGTGGTACCCCTCTGCCTGGTGCCTCCAGTTCCCACTGGCTTGCATCTGCCATGGGCATTCTCAGGTTATGGCCTCCTCCATTCTTTTTTTCTCTGAATCACTTGGTGACACTAAGGCAAGATGCGTTAATGCAAGTGCAGGTGTAAAGGCCAGCGGCCCCTCCACAGACCTCTGCTCCTGCCTTACTCACTGCTACTCACTTACAGCTTGCCAGGATTCAACCACAGTGCCTGTTCTAGAAGCTGCCAGCTTACTTGCTGTCCCATGTGTGAGCAACTTGCAGATGTGAAAATATGAAAGTTGTTTTGTCTGGATTCTCTGTATTTTTTCCTAAGTCTCCCCATCACAGGATTTCTTCTCCTGTCCTGCTCCTTTCCATCCTCCCATCCTCTGGTCACGGCTCTGCTACAGGTCAAGGCTCCACCTGGTGATGTGTGCTGGGGGTGCCCACACAGCTGGGGGCCTGTTCTCAGGGAGCCATATCACTCTGAACATCCATTCTGCATGGCATGGTTGTGATCCACAGGATGCTGGGGGGAGGAAGGAGGGAAGTGCCCGTACTCCTTTTCTCCTGCAGCCAAACCCTTCCTGTAAGCAGGAGCTGTTGGGGGGCATTGTTTCCTGCATCCTACCGCTGCTTTCCGCAGCAGAAACATCATGGGGTACAGCTTACAGCTTGGGAGACAGCAGCAGGGCATTGCCTGAACCCAGCTGTTGGCAGATCAGTTGGCTTTGGGCAACTAGCCAGCTTTTTTCAGTTTTCTGGGACGCTCTGGTTTGCTTGTGAGATGCGAATTTGCAGCGCTAGATAAGCACAGATAAATAGAACTTACCCGTTTCTCCTTTGAACACTCCGATGTTTTATCCAGGCCTTGGCACCTGGCTAGAGGACCAAGGCAGCGTCTTTCTCTGTGGGTCTAGCAGTGCTGGGAGTCAGAGCTGATCCCACATTTGGAGAATATTCTGTTTTTTAGGCAGCTGAGAGGCTGGGGCTACTGCTTGGGAAATGGCTGTATTCTCCCTGCAGGCAGATCGATACAGTTCAGCTCACTGCACTGCAAGTAACTTTTCATCCTACATTAAGAATGAGGAAAATAAAAGCCAAGATGGATGTTATTTTGGTTTTGCTTTTATTCTGAATTATTTATTAGAAAGCCACTGCTGTCTTCCTTCTCATCAGGAGACAAAATGCCTTTGTCTTTGGTGATATTCCCTATTAAAAAGAAACGAGGTCTTCCCACTTTGATTTCCCTCACCCACTCTCTTCCTGGTACTGCAGTGTACATATAGGGTCTCCTCAACCTGGCAAGGCGGTCTCCTGGGGTCTTACTGCCAGCAAAGTCCCCCTGTGCTAGGGGACGCTCCTCTCCTCGGTACGTTCCTAACCAGCTTTACAATGATGTTGCAGATGGGTTGTACATGTTACTAATGATGGCTGGCACATAAGCAAAGAGTGGTTGTAAGTAGCCTACAGGCTAGCTGAAGTGTGACTGGAAACATTTACTAACTAGCTGGCAAAAATACTAACCATTTGACACTAAATTCTTAATATAATGTATTACGGGGCAAAAATTCTGCAACTGGCTCCACTAATAGCATGGGTTTGGAAACTCAAACTGACAATCCATTTTGATGTTTTTCTTCCTAAATCTAGGTTATCCTGAAGGGGAGGATAAAGAAACTGGCCACCAAGATGGTAATCACTAGTGGAAATGAAGAAGATAAAGGAAATCAAGAAAAGGAAAGCAAAGAAGAAACCATTTTGGCAATGCTTGGGATTATTGGGACAATTCTGAACCTCATTGTGATTATTTTTGTGTACATTTACACAACGTTATAAACTAGGAGGCATGCACACAGGCCAGATAAAACGGCCATGGAAAGCGAAGACAAACATTGCTGACTATTGACAAGTTGTTTAATCGGAATTGACTCTGTATCATATTAACACATCATAAAAGCACTGCCCACAGGCAGTGAAGGCTGAAGCACAACTAATTTAACAAGACTTTTTCACACAGTAACAAGTTTAGCTCTTCTGTCTGCCCTCTTCCTTTCGATTTGGTTTTTGGTTTGGGGAAAGACGAGTGCAATTATGTAAGCTGTAGCTCTGAAGAAACCCACCAGGGATTTGTTGTTTTAACACAATTTAAAAAAACCCAAAAATCAAGAAAGAAACTGTGCACTGTATGCAATTAGAGATGTATGCTGTATACCCGCAGAGACTGAACTCAGAGATAGCTTCATAGCACAGGTCACGTGTCCGTTCGGTCAAAGAATTATTTTCTCTTGGTATTTGCTTTTACTTGTATCGAATCTGACAAGCTTTTTATTTAGAATGAACATATGGTGCAATCATGAAAAAAACAATTCCATCGAGCAAGGTCTGCCTAAACCTGATAAAACATTGGGAGAAGTACATTAGGTGGTTGTTTTCCCTTTCCCGTTTGCTCAACATCTGTGTCTGTTCATACCAATGTTTATAAATATATATTTTTAATAAATGTGCTATATTTTTAGCATGAACCAAATATTTGGAGACACTTGTATTCGTGCAGCTAAATTTTGTTTGATGAAGTGCCCTTTTTGACAATGGATGTTATTTTTCTCAACAATTATACAGCAGCCTTGTTTGCAGCCCTCTCACTGGTCTGGAGCAAGCTCATATTGTGCTCATATGCATGACTTGAAGTTGGAATGTCAGCTGAAAAGCATTGCTGCTTAATATGGGAAATAGCAAAGCATTGTAAGGTGACCTTTGGAGACTGGTTGCAGAAAGAAGGCTCTATTTATAGTTTACAGGGGGAGGAAAAAAAGCCAGTGAAAGGAATATTGAGGCATCTCACAAAGTGTTTCAAAACTCACAGAATTTACGGCTTTCAAAATCCGGTCACACTCTGTGAGTGCTTCTGTTGAGAGCAGCGGGCAGGGGTTTATGCAGCTGAAAAGGGAAATTGAGAGAGCCTGTGATGAGGGGCTTAAGCAAAATCCAGACTGTAAATACAGAGTACACTTTAACTGTGAGCATCATTAACCGTTTGCGCTTCACTGATGTGCTTTAACCGAGGTTGGTGCAGTGAACTTCTTGTGTTTGTTGACAGGAATGTGCAATGATGATGATCACCGTTTTGCTTCAGAGTTCAGTATCTATAAGTATGAAGCATTAAAAGTATGAGACCTCAATTCTGTCTCAAGCTGCCTGAGTGCGTTGCCCATTAACTCCGACGTGGCCTCTTAATAAATAGGTCAATTAGTGGTTTACTGACTTGTGGTTTGGATTGTGTCCTCAGATGCACATCAGGATTGTTATTGAAGTCATCTGGAGCTGTAAAAAGTTTGATCCTGGAGACTCACTGATATTAGTGATCAGTCTTGTTCCTCTGGAATCAGTAACGAGCTGTTCACCATTTTCCAGGAGCTAGGGCTGGTCTCAAAAACAGAGAATCTCATTGTGAGATATAAAAGCAAGCCTGGGGCTCCTCTCATAAACAGAGGTGTTCAGTCTATTGTGGTATTGCATACTCCATGACAAAACCATAAGGAGAAAGGAAAAGGTAAGATAAATGATAGAAGAGAAATGAAACTGAAATGCAGTATGAAGGCTGAAGGAAAAAGAGAAAAAAAATCACCTCATATTAATGAAAACACAGCAAGGTGAGAGAGGTGAGAAAATGAAGAGAGACTGAAGAAGGAGAGAAAGACCAGCAGGAGGGTGCCAGGCATGTTGGTGTGGTGAGGAAACGTTTGTTTGAATGGTGCTGATAGAGCTGCAGTTCTTGGAGAGGCTGACAAATACCAATGGCACAGTTCAGTGGAGCTTAGTGAGGCTGACCTTAACTTTTAATAGTTATTTATTGGTAACTCTAAATAATTAATAAACTCTGCTTTTTGATCATCCTTGGTGAGAGAGCAAAGGCTAAAATACTTTTGCTGCCACTCTGTGTGTTCCTGTCCAGCTGAACCGGTGCTGGTCACAGCCTGTGGCTGTGGCATTGGCACTGGAGCACACCTGCACATGCTCCGGGCCACTGGCCAGCTCCAGCCTGTCCCTCGCCCTGGCAGGGTCCTCTTTGCAGGTCTTGCTCCTGAATCTCTTCTCCTCCTCCTCCAGTATGGGCTAAAGCAATCTGCCTGAGTCTCATTCCCATCTCCTAGAGTGGCTGCCTGGGAAAGGGCAGAGCCTGGGATTTCTTTGTCTCTCTGCATGCATCAAATGGTAATACCTGTCACTGACTTGTGGACATGAAGGTGGTTAATAAGTGAAACCTCTTTAAGTACTCGTGTTAATGTTACAAATTAAAGCTTTGCATTGTAAAGCAGTGTATAACATCCCCCCCTGCCCTTCCCTGTCCTCTAAACCAAAGCAGCAACTTTTGCTGCTGGTCACAGCTGCACTCCTTCAGACACAGGCCAGCAGTTTTGCTGGCACAGGCACTGCTACTGCCCAGGCTCGTTAAGCTGAACTGGTGGATCAGAAAGCCTGAGGAGTCAGGTATCTCTGCCTTACCCGACAGGAGACCCACTGGGAGAAGAGTCTCCAGCTGTGGGTGTGCTGTACTTTGCCTGTTATTCGAGGTGTAGGCAGCATGTCCCCCTGCCTGCCACCCTGGACAATCAGCCCTGAGCTCTTCCATAGGGCTTTTATTGCACCCTGAAACAGGAGGAAAGGTTTATCTCATTCCATAAAGAGTTTAACACTTAATATTTCAATTTCACAGGCTTCTGTTCACAGATAGTTCCAGAAACATCCTGGGGCAAGTGCTCCTTAAGTAGATTCATTAAGTATTCATTTAAATAAAAATGAAGAGTTTCCTTGGAGGGCAATTTCTGTACTGATATGGGAAGAGTATGTTTTCAAGAACGGCCGTGTAAGGGAAATATTTTATACAGATTTGGAGGTACGCCTGCTCTGGCAGCCACACACAGGCCTGCCTTCCTCTGAATGCCAGCAGGAGACAAATCATCCCCCTGCTTTTTTATGTGAGCAGCTTTCAACCTGAGCCTATAGGAAATATTCATCTAGATATCGTGGATACCTTGCAGTCAGTAACTGCAGGATAAATAGTGGAATTAAACTTCTCATTACAGGTGCTGAATGGTAAATCTGCTTTGGCAAGGAGAAAGCTGATAGCCTAATTTTAGGTAATGCAGATAGTTTCCAAATAAGTTCTTTTAAAAAAATGCAATATTACACCATTAGTGACGGGAACTTTCATGGTTGCATTTGAGCAGAAGGAAGTTAATATCCAATAGCTTAATAAGATTTGAAACCATCCCCTTTTGCTTCTGTCAATGAAGTATACCACTGTATTTTTAAATTACCCCATTTAGCTAGATGGTTTTTGTTATGGGAATGAAAAGTATTTTCCTGAGGTGACAGGAAGGTGACATCTTGCCCATATAGTGGCTGATGTGTTGTCTGCTGGGTACAGAAGACTTTCAAGAAAGAAGAACATAGGACTATTTAAATCACATTATGCATACAACACGGTGAGGAGAAAGGGGAACAACAGGTTTCCATTCTCCTCTCTGGTTTTTATAACTGCCACTGTAAATTCATCATCTCAGGTGTCTTCACATAGGAATATATCTTCTCATGTGCTGGTGACAGGGCAGCCTTTTCAATTACATGCCTCTGCTCCTCCTTCTTGCACCTCTGGAGCAAGCCCATCGTGCCTCAGGACAGTTTTCACACGTACCCAGCCTGGGAGCCTCTGGCAGCTGCTGGCTTGCTTTGTGTGGTGTGGAGGTGTACTGTGGGTCAGAGCTTTATTAATCAGTAATCATCAGTCAGTAATCATCTTCATGTCATTGTCTGATAATCTAGGGGACACTTTACTGGTTGAATTCCCAGGCCTATCCCTCCCCTGGCCCACTGATACAATTTGTATTCAGGAGACATCCAAACAAACACACAAAAAGCCTCAGTTACATCATGATAAAACTTTAGTATGAAGCATAGCTTAAATCCAACTGTCTTATAAATCCATTTAATCTGTATCCTGGAGCTCACTCCAAATGCCCCAAGGTCACATCCATGTCAGGAAGTCTCATCATTTTGAGTGAGAATTGAGTGTGTTGTGGCATGAGAAGAGAATGTAGCCCAGAGAAGGAAATGGGGATAAAAAGTAACTGAATCAAAACTCCAGGGAGGCAGCACTGTGGAATTTACTAATTAAATAGTGTGAGGTTTGGCTCAATAACTTATTTTCTGGCTAACCAGTATTTTGGAGAAAAAAATATTAGTCTTCCTTGGAAAGTTTCTGGAAGAAATATGTCGAAATGAAAGAAAGAACCTCACTGAAAATGTTTCAGCTGCAGTTTCCAGCAGTAACCTTCCAAAGAAAACACTGGGCCTCTGAGTGCCTCCAGCTTGCTTTCCCAAGAGTACTTTTTGGCAGCCCAGGAACACACTGCACATATATATAAGCACCTCTTATTTACTGCGAGGCTTTGTCTTCTTTGGAGCAGAATGCAGAGATTTACAAAGATTTACATTATGCAGTCAACAAAAAAAGTGCAGTTCACCTCCATTTCCGGCAGATACCCTGCAGACACCTTGCAGAACCTGCACTGCTTTTGTGCCAGGCTGTGCATTTTGGAGGCTCTTCCCGAAGGGTCATATAAACTCATTGTAGCTTTCCTTCCCCACAACTGATCCAAGAGCAACAAAACCTGCTCAGTGCAGAAAGCTCCACGCCAGGCTGAAATCCCATGTGCATCCATGTGCATTTATCTACATACGAACCATCTGGTATCCACTAAGACTCTCCTTGTCTTAAGCATTAGGTTTGCTTATTTACATGTCACGCAGGGACTCAGATGGCAAAAGGCAATCTGTAGGATTGGAAGCGCCCCACTGTTTCCAACGCTATGACTTTATATAATGTAGCTGCTACCTAGAAAGGTGCCTATTCATCCTGAGATGTGTCTGTTCATCCTGAAATACACCTGTGTAGTGCCATATACGTGGCACATGCTTCTCCATGTGCAGTCTGCCACTGGCAGAGCACCCATGATGCGAGGAGGGTGGCTTGGGGCTGTAACTAGCCTCTACAGCAGGGTTTTGCACCAAAGCCTGGATTCCAGGTCAAGCTGTTTAGAGTGAAAAGGCATCCTTCCTTGTTCCCAGGAGGTACTCAGTACCCAAATCCCTTCTTCTGCAACCAGTTCAAAATCAGCTTAAGGTGGTCCATGAACCCTTTTGGCATCTGCAGGTCTCCCTCCCACCTGATTGAAGAAAACAGCTTGAGGCTTCCCTAATCTTGCAGAATAGAGAGCAAAGTTCCTCTTGCAAGGCAAAGACAGCAGCGGGAGAATCCACTTCTTGCTGACAACAACCAAGTCATTTGCCTGGAGTGCTTTTTCTCTCCCATCATCCTACGTAGCCTGAGAAATTCAAGGCTATTACCTGCTTTCAGCGTTCTCCACAGGCTCAGTCACCGATCAGACTCGGGCAGACTTATTTTATGATGCTGAGAATTCGTTGTACTAAGATGCTTCCTGGAGTCAGGTCTTCAGGAATAGATTGAAGGCCCTGATAAACTGGGCTTGGTATCAGGAAGGTCTCACCACAAGTCAGAGTCTTTGCCAGTCTCTGGCAGGAAAGCATAACGGCAAAGCCTTAGTGAGGGATGCCAGGTGGGAGCCAGGGTGAGCCAGACCTGATGTGGAGGAGGCTGGCTGCTTTCAACAGTGCTTACCATCCTGAGGAGCAATGGCATCAGAGGCGATTGACATTGATGGTGGGTAAATGTAATAAAGGGTTTGTTTAGCAGCAGAATGATTTCTCACCTTTATTTCCTGCAGAATGAATGGAAAAGGCCTGATAAATAGTTCTGGCTTTGTCAATTTCAGATATGGATTAAAGTTTACTATACAGGTTTTCAAATTTTAATGTGCTGTGCTTTTTTTCCCTTCCATCCATTCAATTTTCCTGTTGCAGATACTATTCTTATTTCTGTAATAAGGATGGCTAAAGAAAAAATGTTAGTAGTGGATGTAAAGGAAAGAATGAAAATGACATTGCCAATATTTTATTAATTTGCTGTCGTGGGCAGGAAAAGCTAATCAGGGGGTTTCTTTGCATCCAGTGCACATTGTTAGCAGCATTTCTATAATAACTTGATACCATTATTTCTGGAGCCTAAAGGAATTCTGTGGGACAGAGATTCATCATTTAGAGCTGAGCATTTCCAAATAAATGTCAGAAAATGGATAAGAATGAAATGCTTGCATTAGCTAAAGGGAAATGGTCAGATGTATACCTTTTAGCAGATTCAGACTCAAAAGTGAGACCACACAACTGTCATTCTTCCATCCCTGCAAACCCTGCAGAATACACACCAGGCCACACTTCAGATGCTTCCTCTGCTGAGACTGTGCATGTACATAACCCAGACTAGAAGGCTGAGTTCCTTTACAGTTAATGTGGTTATGAATATGTATTTGCAGGTTTGGGGCATTAGCTAAGGGATGACAATTCAGCTATAACAACAATGCTACTAATCAGACTGGGAAAACTAAGAAGCTTCCCGTACAATGAGCTATTTCTCTTTGCCTCATTGACCTTACTTTCAGCGGATCTGTTTGTATGATGGTTTAGAACGATGTTAAAGCCTGCCTAATATAACCAAATGAGAGAATCAATACAATGGAGGACTATTCAACCTACAACTTCTATCAAAAACGAGGCATGTCCCTAAACTGCTTCAGAAAAACCTTGGTGCTGAATGTTTTACATTGTCCTTCCTGTGATTAACCATCAGCCAACACACTAACTCTTTATTATGTTTCTGTTTGTCTGTTTCTGTGCGAACACTAACAAACACATTTTGCATCCTTTGATATTCATGACTTTGAGTTCTATAAACCCTCCTAGTACATACTGATCTCCTGTTCTAAAGATCAAGAATACAAATACAACCACATCCTAGAGCGACATACAATCACGCAAACCCCACTCTAAGTTTAGGTAGAAAGGGTGTGCCCATTTACATAAAACAAGAGGCCTGTTTTGTCGAGCCTGTTCATATGGCCAGCCCCAAGTGACTCTGATACTGTGCTATGACAGCCCTACAAGATTAGGTTCTTTTGATTTTGGAAAAAAGAGTTCAAATGTCAAAATCCTGGAAGCAGTGTGTTGCACCATCTTTGCAATTCACAGAGTAAGACAGAAATCTGACGACCACAGAGAGTACTCAGCTCCTGGCTGACCTTCCCCTGCGGGACAGCAGCTCTCCGTGCACCCTGACAGAGCATGTGCCCAATGCCCTTTATACTTGATTGAAGACAATACTACTCAGGTAAGTAACTTTCCCAAACGTGAAATATCACCATCACTACTTTCCTGGTTCCATCGTTGCAAAGACATACAATAATACCAGAGCTATTAGCAAGGCAGTAGCTGAACACCAGCGTGACTCAACACAGAACCCTCACTGCTGTGTTTGGGTATTAAAACACCACAACTTGGGGCTTTCCTCCCACTGCTGTGACTTCCCACCATCAAAGATGTGGAGAAAAATGCTTTTTCTACTCACTATGTATTTATTATTCTTGTAATGGTTTTTGACCTGAGCTGAAGCAGAACCCTCAGCAATTCAGAGGTTGTCACAGAGTGGCATTTAGAAACAATTGTTTGTTGCAGTTTGCTTTTACATTTTTTTAAACAAGTTTTCGGCTGTTGTCCTTTTCTCAAGAAAATTCATTTCAGACAAAAAAAATTGTCTCAGATTAAAACCAAAACTCAGTTCCAAAAAGCTGTAATACTTTGCCCACCTTTTTCCTGAATGAATTTTCATTGGCATCAGAGAAATTCTCTGGAGAAAAAAAAGCCAATTGTTTCGTAGAATTATCCCCCTCTCACAGAAATCTCTCTAGATTACAATGTTAAGACCAATCCTCTCAATTGTCAGCAGTGCTTCTATATGTGGTAGAAGGTATCAGATAAAGATTCTTAGTGCTCTTTGATTTCTTCAGTTGTGTTTCCCCATTTCTCTGCTTTCACAAAGTCAGATGGTACCTCTCGGGGTCAGCAACAAGCTCCACAACTCTTGTGCTTCAACTCTAACTTCGTGGTTTTGTCCCTGAGGTGGCCATGCCCTACATCTGGAGCCCACACCAGGGAGCTGGAATCCTCAGCCCTGCCTCCCCTCAGGTGCTGATCCACGCTGGGGGATGCCATCCCACAGACAAAACTGCAGAGCGGTGGCTGCAGAAGGCTGAGACCTGGCTTGTAAACCTTGCTATGTGCATCAGCTGAATTCAAGAGAATTCAGCAGTTTTTCTTTCATTTTGTTTTTTGGTTGCTCATAAATCTTTTGTAAACTGAGAGCAGCCCTCATCACACCATTCTTATGTGCCACACTGCTTCTCCCATGAGTCTGGTAGCCCTAAAGTGAGGTGGAAAGTGAGAGGCTGTGAGGTGTCTGCTTGTTGTTAACAATGCTGTAGCGAATCTTCAGAGGTATCAAATTCACAGCTGCCTCATCCCTCCACCTGGCTGTTGGCCATGTTGTCCCTATATGCTCTCTGAGGAAGAGAGGGAAGTAAGCAGATTTTGTCCCATCCTAACAGAGTTACACACTCAGCTGGTTTTGCTGGGGTGGCAAAGGCCAGTACATCAAGGGACCATGGCTGGGGCTTCTCAGGGCTTTGAAAGGCTTCTATTCAGCATCAAAGTCCTGCTGCAGTTGGTGTTCACTTTATGCTTCCATGGAACTTATCTATTACCCACCAGTACAAGAGCTCCCTGTTTTGTGCTGCTCAGGTTATGATTTCAGAAGCACAACTTGTCACATCTCTGTCAGTCTGTTTGGGATTTTTTTAAATGCTCTACTGCAGAAGCAAAACTAAAACAATGCCTAATATAAAACAGAAAAGGTCCTGAATGTCTCTCCTCAAAATGGATCATTTTAGAGAAGTGCGTCTCAGCAGCTTTGAAGAGCCCTTGGCAGAATTTGGTGCCATCCTCTTTCCCAGCTGTCACCACTGCTCCATCCTAAGTCTTTCCAAATGGGACCATGCTGTCTTCTCTGAGATTGTTGTGTGGTGCTGCAATTCCCCACTCTGTATTTTCCACTCTGTATATTTTCCTATACATGAATAGAACAGACTATTTCAGCTGGAAAGGACCTACAATGATCATTTAGTCCAACTGCTTGACTACTTCAGGGCTGGCCAGAAGGTAAAGCATATTATTAAGAGCATTGTCCAAATGTCTCTTAAATACTAACAGGCTTGGGGCGTTGACTACCTCTCTAGGAAATCTGTTACAGTCTTGAACCACCCTCTCATTAAAGAAATGCTTTCTAATGTTCAGTCTAAACCTGCCCTGGTGCAGCTTTGAGCTGTTCCCACATGTCCTGGCATTGGATCCAAAGGAGAAGAGCTCAGCACCTCCTTTTCCACTTCTCAGGAAGCTGTAAAGAGAAATGAGGTTGCCACTCAGCCTTCCTTTCTCCAAACTGGACAAGCCCAGAGTTCTCAGCTGCTCCTCCTCCATGGATCTGTCTCACTCCTTTTTAGTGTTTGACAAGGGACCAGATTTCTGCATCCTTGTATTCTGCAGTCTCCTACCACCTCCATGTGACAGTGGGTGTGGGAGGACCACAGCACAGAGGCCTGGAAATACAGCTGAGACTTTCCTCCTATAAAATATGTTGGTTTGGTTTTGAGTTCTCAGATAGTTCAGGGGTTATTTGTAAATCCAGCTCAGCTTTTAAAAGTCTTATTTGATTTGTGAGTACTTGTGTAACATGGTATTGTAAGAATTACAATAGTAACATGTCAGCTGCAGTGCCTGGACTGCTCACAGATTCTTCATGTAATTGCTGGAATACTCCTGACATAGATCCACAATGAAATACGAGAAGAATTAATGAGAATATAAAAGGTGATTCATTTATCAATGTAAATGCAAATGTAAAATGAAAGGAAACAAAGAAACATAATACAATTTCAATACATATACAGAAAACCTAAAATATAAAGAAAATATAAATAAATAAAATGAAAAAATATATAAAAGATACAATAAAATGTCAAGCAATATGACATAAAAAATGAAATTCAAAGTAATTCAGATGCTGCTGCTCGTACTGAAGACAAAGAGTCCTAACAAAAAGCAGGGTTGCTTTGATGCCACAAAACCTGGTGAGGATTAAAATCCCATGCTGTGGATGTACCATAATTCTGCTTACTTTGAAAAGAGGAGATCCATCTAATCCTTTGGGTTCTAAGACATCTCTGCAGTTGCCAAATATGCCTCAAAAGTTTCAGATGCCTTTGTTGCTTCACAGAGTGTAGAAAAAAGTCTGACAAAAGTGATGCTTTTTGTGTAGTTCCACTGCCTGGAAACAAAATGAAGAAATCAGTCAGCATGCAGAGTGTTCCCTCATCAGCCCACGCTGGCTTTGCGGGAGGATGTGCAAAAGTGTGGCTAACAGTGAAAGCGTCTGACTGGTACTTTCCAATATCCTCTCAGATCAGTAAGTTGTTATTTATAGTCCTTGTCCCCCACACAGAAGATGGATATTCTTTCTTTCAATCAGGCAGCTGCTTCCCTTTGTGTGTCTCTGTACTCATCAAGTCCTACATGATAATATTGTCTTTGATTTGTCATCACCAAGGAGTGGTTTTAAGAAAGGAAATTAAACAGTCCCATTGTAAAGATAAAATGCATGTCAGTTTGTGTGAATCAATCCAAGCTGCACAGAACAAACTGTAGAGATCCCTGTAAGCAATGAGCATATTTTAGAATCCATGACGTCTGAAGAAGCAGAAGGATGTGCAACATATATCCAAGGGCTCTTTGAAAGCTACCTGGAAAAGATAACTTTTATTATGTAGAAGTTCAATATGTTCAATTCAGTGGTATTCCTTTGGTAAGTTTTTGTTTCCTCACATTCCCCTTATTTGTAGGGTGGTGATTCCCAGCTGTCAGTCCAACCCCTACCGAAGTTGCATGACTGGAGCTGAAGGCAGAGTCTAGCTTCCAGTCCTAGCAGAGCATTTATGTTTGTATGCCTCTCCAAGAAAACTGTGTGGTCCTTTTGGCTTTCTGGGCTGCCTGTAGGCTTGGAAGTAAGTATGTTCTTAAGTGCTTCAGTGGAGCAGGGCAGCATCCTGCAGTCCTACCAAAGCATTCAGTCCAATTGACTTTTCTGGGAGGTTGTTACTGCTTGAAAAAAGTATTTCTCTCAAATATAAGAAAGTAACAAATGTCCCAGAGCACTCATTCATTTCCCTCTCACTCCCTTTCCTCCTTTCTGCATCTCCCTTCCCATGGTTTCTTGGCTCATAACATCAGCCCTGTCAATTTTTACAAAACATTTCTTGCCCAATATTGCTAATTCTCTCTGCTTTATGCATCTCAGATTTAAATTGAAAACCTTTTCCTTGCCCAGGGCTTTATTTTTTTCTTTTGATCCCATTTCAACCCCACACGACACCAGCTGTTGAGCATCATTGCTTCCCACAAAGCAGCTGTGGGGTGTTTTCTATTGCATACCTGACATGCCTTGCCCTTTCTACCAGCCTTCTTCTTCTCTATTTAAAGCTTGCTAGAAATGCAGTGACATTATGTAGTGGTAACACTGCTACCTTTCAGCAGATCTTTTTCTGAGTGTAAGCAAAAAGGGCTAGTGAGGGGCACCTAGTACTAGGAAAGCAACAGAGAGGGATCTTTGCAGGGTGATATAAGCTGCTGGGACTTCTGGCACTGAAGTGCAGTCATGAGAGCCTCTAGCTGATATGCTGGGAGCCCCAAAGAAAGAACAATATGCATAAATCTGTAAGTGCAATGATGCTATGACTGCTGCCTTGTAAGAACTGTCTAGAATTCCTTCCATATGTGCTTTGGTCGATAGAAAAAGAGGTTGAGGAGTGAGAGTGTCAGTGTCTCTTATAATGAGGCCTCTGGTGTTTTTTCTGATACAGCTGCTCAGAAAAGAAGAAATCAGTTTGGTTTATGGTCTGGTACAATCCATGGTTCTTCCCATCATGTCAGTCTTACAGAGCTAGTGATGGTGATCAGGCTGACTTCATGCTTACAAGGTCACAGCTCATCTGATCAAACGCTTGCAGCAGTGTGTAAAATAAGTTGCTGTCTAATAAATCTGCCTTCTTGTGATTCTGTATGCTTTTGAGCTGTTTCTTGTTTCAGGGGATTGGAAAAGCTGTGGAAGACACAGGCACATCTGGAGAGATGGTCTGGAGATCTTATACGCTCCATCAGAGAGAATGGATCCACACTGGTGGTGAAGGAGATTTGGGATGTTAATGAAGGCAGCATGGCTCTGTGAGCAAATACACTCTCCTCAACGTGACTAAGAGTAGGCTTCAAAGAAACAAACACTGGAAGAAAACAGGGAGGTATGAGTCATCTGTAGATGTCAGCTTGTGTGTGTCATTATGCAGCACAAGACTATTTTTATATGCACGTTTAATTAATTTTTTCCTTGTATTTCACCTGGGACTACATTGATTTGTTTCATCTCCACTCTTGGCATAGTGTCATGCTTTTACAATGTCTATGGCTGCTTTGGTAGTGGGAAACCTTTGAGGAACATTGCAGCGAATGCAGCTGTACTGAAAAGTGGTCTGAGCTGGAGATAAGAGTCTGAGTGTATTCTGTGGTAAAAATTATATGTTCAGTTGCACAGCTCCCTTCTGCATCAGAGGCCAAAGCTCCTGGCTGAGGCAGAGACAGAGATGCCTCAGCTTTGGGACTCTCCTGGCTCTGATCCTCTCCTAGCTGCAGAGACACTGAAGCAGCTGAAATGGGAACCTGCCTCATAGATGTCCTGCTTGGAAAGGGCATCCCAAAGAAGAGTGGCTGTATTTGGGGCAGAGCTGAGGTACTGGTAAAGCTTGTACCCTGAGGGAGAAAGGAGTGACGGGGAAAGCAAGATGTATAAAGCCACCTTCTAAGAAGTACAAGCACAGAGAAGTGGTCTCAGAGCAAGAGGGCTGGGAGTGTGGTTTGCAGCTGTCTCATAATATGTATTTGCCATCTTTGTGTAAAGTGTTTGCCAATGTTTTTCTTGTTCCAGCCCTTTAAAAGCCATCAATAACAGCTCTGCATGTTTTCTAAGAGTGAAAATACTTTGGAAAAATCATTTTTCCTGTATTGTGGTAGGGCAGGAGAAGAAAGGAGCAGGAGCAGGTCTGTCACTTGTTTCACCACCTCTGTACTTACAGCTAGGGACTTCAGGACTGGACGCTGCCTCACTGCTACCAGACCTGTTCATGTGCTTCTTATAGTGACTGCAGCTGGTCCATCTCTACAAATTTGTGAGATGAACGGTGTGCTTGAATCTCATCTCTTTGTGTTTACAGGGTATGACAGGTAATGGCTTCTTCTTTCCTGGGAGAAGTCAACAGTTCTCTGGAAACCTATGCTGTGCACAAAAAGCTCCTTAATATCACTCTGTGAAAGTGAATCAGGAGCCTGGTAACTGCAGGGCGCAGACAAGAAAAATTTGAAACAGTTGAACTTGCCGAGATTTTTTTTTTTCCTCTTGCAATAGCCACAAATTAGTAAGATCATTAGAGAAATGATTACATTAGAATCAGGATAGCTTCTTGATTTGTCATTTGTATTGTGTGCCTATGCATCTGCCCTTTTCTGCAAGTAACACTTCCTAGGAAAAACAAAAAAAAAATAGATGTCCCATATTTAACAACAGTCTTTGGTTCAGAGGTTCTGTTTCTGAAAGATGCTTGTACAGTGCATCATGCACTGTATATGCTGCAAGAGAGGCTGGATACTCCTGACATATACTTGAGCTACCACAAAGGAAGGAAGGTTAAGACATTGCTGTTTTCCACAAAGATGACTGAAAGGCAGAAGCCTTGACTTGAAAGCTGTTTCTTGTTTTAAATGGAAGTTTTTGCAGCACACTTTTGTTTGACACCATCTTCCATATACCTAACAAAAGCATTCCACAATTCCCTGAATGGTCCTGGCCATGGATGGAGCCCACTCTGTACAGCTAGGGTGTGCTTGATGAGAAAAAGCTTGGTCAGCCCTTAGGATTTAGCCTGTTTTAGCAGTGGTTCTTCTCACTCAGATGAACACATCAGTGCTTTCCCAGAGGGGGGTATGTTGAGCACTGGTGACACACAAGCTCTTTGAAAATGTTGTATGGCCCTTTTGAGACCTGCTGATGCTTTCTGTGATGTTCCTTCCTATTCCAGTGACACTGGTGGCTGTTCCTGGACAAAAAAGCATTTGTCAGGTTGTGGGATAAGTCAGGCCAGCTGATTGTTTCACGTTCTTTGTGACTTCTGTTTTCATTTTTGGTCAGAATGTTTCTTTAATGGAGATATGGGGAGACATGGAGGCTGTTGGCTGGCTGCTACTGACTGTACAGTCAAAAGGCCACACCAGACCCAGCCAACATAATCCTCTGTGAGGCCTGTCAGGACTAGTCAAAACTGCAAATTACTGTTGTGTTGCTCCTTTCTTTCTGTTTTGGCTTGTGAGTGTGTGGATCTTTCCTGTGAGATGTGAAGCGCTAGGTTCCTCATGCTTGTGTTCCTCCCCTAGTTAAGGAGGAACCCAGTATCCAAGCAGGATCCATCCCTGCAGAGCTGCGTGCAGAGTAAGGTGCCAGTCAGCTGTAAAGTGCTTTCCCCCATGGCTTGAAATATTATCAGAGGGAGAATCTGTGGAGGAATGCTTGTCATCTGATTGCATTATTTTTTCAATCACAGGAGCAATAAATATTTAAAGTCTGGTTGTAGGCAATGTAACAACTCTGTAAATATGAGGTTTTGAATACGGAAGCGAGAGGCTGATCTCTTCTTTTAAGAGGAAGCTAATACATCTCTGTTTGGCATAAAGTGTCCTCCTCCTTGTTCTGTAAGGAGGAATACGTTGAGGCAATTTTGCAGCTACGAATGAAGGTAGAAACTTAAGGCAGAAAAGTACTGCTGCATATTTATTGCTACCTCCTGGCTATCCTCTGTTCTTTTCCATTTGTCAGATCAAAGTATTAGATCAAAGGCAAGTGAGGAAAGGCAGGGACTGAGAAAACAGAGTAGGTTCACTCTTGCTGCTTGTTCACTCTCTGCCTGTCCCCACCATGTTCTGTCCCACAATAGAGAAGATGTGATCAGTAATGGAGATAGGAATCAGTATGGGAGTTCCACTGAGGTTTTCTGTCTTCCCTGTAGCACCACGTGAACTTCCACTGTTTTAGTTTAGTTTCACAGGAATACTTACAGATGGTTTATATCAACCGAGACTGACAACTAACATGAGCCTGAAGATGTTGGGCTAGTATCAGCACCAGTGGAAGATGGTAGTAGTAGCACGGGAGGTGAAAACAACTTGTGGAAGTGATTGAAAGAGAAGTGCTCTGTAGGTGCCACTGAATATTGACTACAGAACTTCAAGAATCCAGGCCTGTTTTGATGCCCTCTGCTGTGATTAAATTAGATTTTGTGCCTTTGAAAGAAAAAAAAAGTGCTCTGACATTGACTAAAGGAAGATTTAAGCTCTTGGCTGATTTGAGTTGCAGGCAGTGGAGGGAGGGTCTAGTTCTGCACGTTGCCTTCTCTAGCTTCACTGTTGGTGGGATTCTTTTCAAGAGTTTCCTGTATTTTTGGGGAAGTGGTCTCATGAAGTGCTTTTGCAGTTGAGAAGCAACTGGCTGATTTGACTGCTGTGGCTCACTTCTCCTCTGTGAGGCATTGTTAGTCCAGTTCTTCAAATGTATAAATGCCAAATGTCATGATGCATCTTACACCCCTGCTATCTGTAAAACCCATCTAGTGAACAAAATCCTTAGTGGTCATCTCAGAGCAGGCCATTATCAAACAACCCTTACCTACCAAGAGAAGTTTCCTTTTCAAAAAGCCCAACTGAGGCATAGTAGAATATTTATTACGTGGCTGTCAGGATCCTTCCGCCTGAGGGATGGACTGCAATTACAGCTAGGTAAATATTTCATTAGAACAAAGCAAAACTGCATGGGAAGTAGCCTTCCCTTTATTTAAAACATTTATTAAAATACAATGTTAGAATCTACATGGGAATAATTCTTTCTGCCCAATCTACCAACTAAGCTGCAATTTTAGGTGAGGCATTTTGTTATTACAAAACTTTGCATATGAGAGCAATCTGTCTTTCCCTCTGAGAAAGATGGACATCTGAACACAGATTAAACTTAATGTACACTTGTCTTCCTTATACCATTCTGGCTGCATTAAGGAAGTAAGAGCAGGTACAAGCCAAGCCTGGTCCCCTTACATTTACATCATCCTTCTGAAGAGAAAGGGTATTGTAACTTAAGAGTGAGACTGAAACACAAATGAGTAGTGAAGCCTGTGCACAAGAGTGGGGAGTAGTCGCTTCAGCACTGCATAATGATTCATGTGTAGTATTGGAGGGTAATGGTCTATATTAAATACCTTCTGACTTCCATTTGTTTTTAAAATGTTCGCTTCTCTGGACACAGAAAAGACGACACAAAGACAGCCACTTTTGTGAGTGCTTGCCCTACAGCAGCATTCTTCTTGGTGAACAGAGAAGACGTCTGAGAGCACATATGAAGAAAGAGGTCCTATTGAACAGTAATCTGGCAGTAACTCCTCTTCACTGGAGGTCCTCTTTCTAATAAAAGACCAGATTATGCAACATCTAGCCTATAACACTCCCCTTCATCTGCTAGAGGGCTATTGTGAGGCCACAAGTCTGCAGCCTGGTTCTGCTGTGGTCACAGCATTCTTGCTGCTTCAAAAGCTAAGGAATTAGAACAAAAGGATCGCATCCTCACTATACTGCTCATAGAGAGCCTTAACCTCCTTTTTTCTCCCATTTCTGTCATATTGTAGAGATGCTACTGCCAGGCTTTCAGATAGTTGAACTTCTCTCCCATGGTATTTGTTTGCTGAGCAGCAGGATTTTGCTCAGTATTTTTTCTCTCTTTAGGCTCCTGGTCAGCTCTTCCCTGCCAGCAACAAGTGCTACCTACTTTGTACACCCTGGTCAGGCAGGAGTGTGAAGCAGACCTCCCTGTTCAGCATCCTAAGCCAGCCTTCTGTCCCTCATGTTCTGGAGACAGTTTCACTCTTCTCTAATCACTTCTAAAGTTTCAAAACTACTCTATTATGATGTCATGTGCACTAAGCTGTTTCTCACAGGTCATTGTTAATCTCATAGCACGATTTTGTATCTGTCCAAGTCATTGCCTCTGCTGCTGCCCAGAATTGAGCTTCTACAGGGAGCTCTGACTTGTCTCTGGGCCAAATGCACATTTTCATGCCTGTATGAGTGGTTACCAGTCCCTTTTAAGGTGTTGTGACCTGTAAAGAAGCAGAAGGGCTTTAGTGGAAAGGCGTCAACCAGAAGGACTTAGGGCTTACATTAGTCCAGAGAATTTTATTGATTTACTTGTTTTATTTGATAAGGACTTCAGCTACACTTGAAAGGTGACACACTGCAAAAGTCTGTGTATGGTGAACCCTTGCTGTTGTTGATGTTACAAGCATATATGGATGTTGAAAAGCTGTGTCCCCTTGTTTAAAGCCCTGGCTGTTTTTCATCCTGGGAAAGG
The DNA here is from genome assembly GCA_013401255.1 of Urocolius indicus. Taxonomy (NCBI): domain Eukaryota; kingdom Metazoa; phylum Chordata; class Aves; order Coliiformes; family Coliidae; genus Urocolius; species Urocolius indicus. Next base: position 165,720 of record WBNH01003880.1, read on the forward strand.
GATACTGCAGTAAATCTGCTTTAAGGCAAAAACTTGGCATTCATTGTATGTGGCATGAGCTATGTCTTGAAATGTAGAGCTTCATAGTCCAAAATGCTTCTAAGCTAGTTGCTGGTTTCCTTTGGGTGGCCTCCAGGCTCTGAGGATGTAACTGCAAAGCATTCCAGTGTGACTCACAAGATAAACAGATCAAAAGCAAGTCTCCAAAGTGCACTCCCAGGGCAGAGTACTGTAGAGGCCCCGAGCAGAGATTTAGGCCAACACCTTGCCAAAGGACTGTGCACCAAGGTCAAGCACACAGGAGCCCACAGATGTGCTGCTGGATCTCCCTCAGCCTGATGGGCAGGTGGTGAGGGGAGGCCATGCTGTGCTTCCTGGCACCTCTTTCTCCAGAGTTAGCCAAGAGACAGTCATTTCAGAGTTCTTCTTAAAGCATTTATGCTTTAAGTTTTTTCTTTTTTAAAATAAATCCTTCTGTCAGAAGTAGAAATAAATTGCTCAGAGACAAAGGAGTCTGATAACAGAGTTGTCCATTGGAATGCTAGGCAGTGTCTGAGAGTGGAGGCTGAGGATTTCTTGTGATAAATACAGCCAAAGTTACACTACAATAGCACTCAGATGCCCAATTCCTTTGGAAACCTAATCCTTGCATGGTTCCTTTGTGGGTCACAGGAGGAATGCGTCAGGCCCACAGACATGCTCTCCCCAAGCAAGAGAGTGAGGCACTCTGTGCCCATCTTTTTACTTAGCGCTAAGACACGGAGTGCTTCCCATGCAGGATTTGTCTAGAGTCCTGCACCAGAAGACAAACTGCACAGCTCTATCTTCATAATGCAGCCTTCCTTCACTAAGAAGTCAGAGCAATGAAATCTCACAGACTGCATTAAAACACATTTGTTTTGTGTTTGAAAACAGCAATGAGTGACTACAAATACATAATGCTCAACAGCCAAAGAACTGAAGTGGGGTTATAGCTTTAAGTTGGCAAGACAGATAGTAAAAGGACAAGAAAGTTTATGTACTTTCTGCCTCCTGGGAGATTTAAGAGGATGTACCGAAATGAAGATGGGTCTTTGGAGCTGCATTCCTCCCAGGGAGTGCTCTCTTGGTGTGAATGTTGGCATGCCTCCAGCAACATCCTTTATGGTTGTCTCTCGTGTGTGTGCGTGTATATATATATATATATATATATATCTATATATGGATGTTAGGAACCCCAAACCCCATAACACTAGCAATTTGCAGTTATATTTTTACCCTTTAAGCAGTTACTGAAGGCCTCAATGTGTTGCCATGATGTGGTGAGGGACTTTTCCATTCTATAAGCACAACTCTTTCCTGCAAAGCATGTGAACAGCTGGCTTCTGGAACAGTGCCTTGGTTTGTGTTTTTTTGATCACAAATTTTTACATCTCTGTGCTCGTCTGGATTTTGTCAGAACAATTTTTACATCTGAAGTCACGTGTGCGTCATCTGTCAACTAATTACTGGAGGTTATTCAAAGGTTATGTTTGAAGTACTCATTTGAGATATAAAGCCAGCGTTTCATTCATTGATAATGATTGCTGAACAAAGGCCTGAAAATCCTCAAGGAACCATCAGAATAGATTTGAACTTCTATGCTGTGGAAAGAGCGATGTGAATTCAAAGCGTGACCTTGACAGGAGGAGCAGGTAGCTATGCTCACACCTGCTGAAGTATGAGGGACACATTTGTATAATTGACTGAAGGTGTTTTTCATGTGACTGACGTGTTGGCAGCAATTAATTACCTTGACATTTGCTTGGGGTTCTGAGCCTGCACCAAGTGAGTAAAGATATTTTGGAAATTAGTGGTTTTGTTTGCGCTCCTTCCTCTAATTGTTTGTTAAATAATTTACCATCGTTGTGTTTCAAATCTCTGAGTGCTGCAAATAGTACTTAAATGGTATGGGTTGATGCAGAGGGAAGTACATATAGATGTGCAAAGACTGTGGCAGAGGGGAAGAAGGTCTGAGCACACCTGGGCTTCGGGGCAGAGGTTAAAGACAACACAAGTGTCTTCCTCACCTAAATAGGAGGTGACAATTTGCAGATGGCTGGTACCAAAGAGCTGTAATGCTTCAGGCAGTCCTACAGGATCTGTCTTTTTTTTTATATGAATGTTGAGTGAACTGTTATGAACTTAAAGTCTGTAGCAAACTTTCCAAGAGCTTTCTGAGTATCAAGTAATGCACCAAAATAGGTTCTTTCAGAAAACAAGCTCTCTACCCCTCCCTAGCAGATACCTCTATTAAGTGGCCCTCTGAAACTCACAGTTCTCTTGAAGGTTCTAGTTCTGCCTTCAGTGCTCAGGCTGATCTGTAAATGTGGTAGATACCCTTTCAGTATGAACTCAACACTGGTTTCACCTCTTCATGACCTGCCAGAGAGTTTGTAAGCGTGTCATGCATTGCTGCTGCCTTTTCTACTGAGGGGAAACAAATGAGGCAGCAAGGTTATTTAAACAGGAATTGAAATTCTGGGAAGGAGGTAATGATGGAAAAGTTCTGTCTTTGTGATTTCTGCCTGTATGTCAGAGTTGTGAGTTAAGAGGAAGCTATGAATGTCTTATCCTTTTGACTGCTGCTGCCTCTCTTAATCCACTCAAACCTCTGTGACTTAGCTAACACCACGCAGTCCAGAAGTCAGTGACCAAATCATTTCCAGAAGGTGTTGGTCAGCCTTAGATGGGTGCAGTTCTTGTAGCTGTCACTATTATGCCTCACCAAATCTGCAACAGAAACTTGTAGAATTAGGAAAGAACTCTTGCCAGCTTGGACATGGTGTCCCGTGTTAGTCATGGGCCAACTACCCACCTTGTGTGGGACTCAGTTTATGCAAAGATATGACTGATAAAATCCATTATGCCAATGTGTTGTAAGACAATGGCTGAAAGCACTGATCTCCACAAAATACTGACCAGCTTCCCTTCCTCCTGTGTGGCAATGCAGCCTGTCATTAATCCACAGGTGATCCCACTGGGAAGGGCAGCTACACAATCTTACACAACTGTCCAGCATCACTGGATGCTGAGAGGCTGTGATAGCACTTTTTGGTTAGATTTCATTCAAGCACTGGTAGGTATTTCCCCACGTCCTTTACAAACACTGGAAGAAACAAAAAATAAGCAAAGTATGAAGACAGGATGTGAATCTCCATCCAGACATGGGAACAAACCATCCACTTCTGTCTTTTGGCATTTCTGGGCTGTCTGCATGCAAAATCATTGATGAATTTAGTTTCACATTAGAGAAATGTCTCACCCCTCTCCCAAAACTGGAGAAAAATTTCATGGGGATAACATAGTATTAGTGTGGGGGAAAATGCCATTTGCAGACCTCGGAACAATCTGATTAACTATGCTTAGTCCTTCTTTGTGAGATTAAAAAAAAATTAAAGCTTGTGAAGTCGCTTGTGCCTCAAATTCCCTCATGCCTCTGTTTGCATAGAGCCCTGCCCCTTCTTAGCACAGATGTTGCAATCGTTCTCCACCCAGCCAACCCACTGGCTGTCCATAAACTCATATTGCCTGACTCTGGGTGACCTGCAGACCTCTGACATGACAGTATATGAACCTACAGACACATTTTGATGTGTGTGATAATGAGAGCAGCTGAGTCAAAAGAATCAACAGTAAATATCTCTTAAAAAACCTGAGAAGGAATCCAGGCAGTCTGCATCTCTCCTTCCTGCTCTTCTCTCATACCCACAATTCCACCTTAGTCTGTTCAAGCTGATCTTTTTCTCTAGCCTTTGTGCTTTATCTTGGATTTCTGCTTTTCCATTTATTGTAATTTTTCAGAGGAGACTTCTTGGAGCACTTCTTTCTTTAGCTAAATATTCAAGACACCAGCAGCATTAGCATAATGGAAATTTCCTTGTCTACATCCAGATAACTGAGTTTAACAGTTGCCAGATTCATGTTCAGGGATGCAAAATGAGGTCTGGGAAATAAAAGCCTCAAGTGAAAGAAGCACAGAAGCCTCTTCCCGTGCCTCACAATGTCCAAAGGAGTCCTTGGTTTTCTTTCAGTTGATCTAGGTGAAGAAAACAGGCACATGTGCTCAGCCAAAGGCTTAGGCTGCAATTGCAGTTTTCTTTATGTAAGAAACAAAATCTAAGCTTCATATTGAAGAACTGGCTGAAAATGTCTCTTGTCAAACCCAGAACAGCACAGGCAGAACTGAGGCACTTGATACAACACCATCTTTAAATGCGTGGTCTCGGTAAAAATTCTTACCATTCAAGCATATTAAGACTGGTAGGCAACTGTGCCCTTCTTGTAGCAATTCTTAATAATGTCTTCCTTCTATACTACTTACAGGTTTCCTCAAAAGCCTTGTCCTTCTCCATCCCTCACTAATAGCCAGTACACGTCCCCTGTCTTATGAAGCACACATAATCCTGGCTTAGCTGTTGAATAACTGCTTGTTCCTCAGGCTCCCAGTGCGTGACTGCCTCTTCTTGCATATTTGGATCCTACTCTTCTAAGTGTCTTTCTCTCCCAAAAGCTGTCTATGTTCCATTAAATGAAGGACACAATTAGCTATACTTGGCCCCATAGATATGATATGAGAGAAATTTAAGCCAGTCTTGGACTCCATGATCTGGAACCACACGTGAGCTTTGGAAGTCATGTCCCATCTCCATACTTTTGCACAGCGATACTGCAACATCCAGGAGAGGGCAAATTGAACTGCTGTGTGCTGATGACTCACCTTTCCATGGAAAGCCCCTCTTGGGCATCCAGATCCCAACCTTTGCCACTTGGTAGGCAATAGTGATGATAGTTATCTCTACTATCAAGCTGTTGTGTTACTGTATCCTGACCCGTGTCATAAACCATGCTAACTGGACCTGCTAAACTATCAAAAACTTTGCTAGTTTGTGCCAGATTAACACAGGCAAACCCTTCCAGTTGTACTTGGCTCTTCTGAGTACTTGGCCATCATTTGCTCCTCTCTGTTGTGTGTAGCTGTGCTGACAGCTGGGGACAGGATTCACAGCTTCAGTTCTCCAGATTCGGAGAGAGACAGCAATCAGGCTTCCAGCCCCTGAAGGCTGATAATTTCCTGACTGTTAAAGCAGAAAACACACTTATATACAGATAGCACGGCCAGCCTTTGGAGACAGAATGGAAGGACAAAGTCTCAAATCTGGTTGAATATCAAATAAATATCATTCTGCCAAAATGCTGCACTGCTCTGCACAGCTTCATGCAGGCCAGCTGTGTTCTTACCCCTGTCTGGGCAGAGCTGTGCACACTAATGGAAACGAAAGATCATATGCCCTGCAGCCTGATCATTGCCTCTACATCGCCAGCAAACTGTGTGTGATCCCCTGGACTCCATGTAGATTCCTAATGGGCAGAATATTTTTGACACACCTGAGGCAAAATGCATTCTTTTTATGCCCAGAAAATAATGAAGTCCTCTCTGGAAGGAAAATAACGGGCTTTTAATGAATGTTTGATTATATACCGAACAGCAATGTTCTGAGTTCTTTGAGCTGAATTTGCTAGAGGAGCTGCACTTATTTTCTTTCCTTCTTTGCCTCCAGCTGCCTATTTCAGAACAGCACTTACATTCTTCTTTGTCCACCTATTACAAAAGCACAGTCTACAGGAGAGTATATATGCAGAGAATGATACTGCTGCCATCTACTCTTTGAAGGAAGCATCAACATTCTCTTGTTAATGGTGAACACAGCTCAGTTTATGTCTCAAATCACCTTTTTTTTCCCCTAGGCCTAAAAATTTAATCAGAATTTTTATCTCGCTTGCACTATGCATTCACCAGACAATCCACCCACACTTTCTCTTTTCCCTTAGCCTCAGCAACACAAAACAAGTAGTTGCATGGACATTATAGCTTCCTGTTCTCCATGGGATTAGGAGTACATAACAAGACACCAGCTCTAACAGAAATGTTTCCTGCAGCTGGGCTGTTAATGATGCCTCTCAGGATTCTCTTCACTGCTGCTATGGCCGAGCTCTGGCTACAGTGAGGACCTTCATTTGGCAGACTGCCCTTGCAAAATTTGTCTTTGTGATAGTAAACCCAGTTCTTTTTTTCTTGTTTTGTGAATCTATGTCTAATAGATCTTTGAGATTCACGGGGGTGCCTGCCTGTGATTAAAGAGAAAGTTTTTGTCTTGTATGTCTGAATCATTTTGACTCAAAACGTAACTGAAATTGAAAAGCTCCATAACAAGCTGCTGCTTGCTCAGCAGGACTCCCCAGCAGCCTTTAGATGTGTGTGGACAGCTCTTTTCTAATGTATGACTTGCCTTCATGGTGGTGTTTTGATTAACATGTTGTTGTGTGCACTCTGCTACCTGTGTGTCTACCAGAAGAATTCTGCAGTGAAACTTTTCTGTAGAATGATTTCAATGACACCAAAAATAACCCTCTGGTCTTCTCGTTTTCCTGTTCTCTTGCTTTTTAATCTTGTGCCTAAGCAGGAGCCTATCAGCCTAACTGCATCATTAGAGCACAAACATGCCTATCTGATTCCTCTGTACAGTGGGTATTGAGGACATGCTTAAAACATTTAAGGGCTGTTGTTTGCAAAGTGTCTCACTGCTGAGCCTTTCTCCGTCTGCGGATTTGCTACATGTCAAAATTAATACCAAACAGCAACTGTAATTTGTAATCATTATAAAAAGGCCAGCTTACGGGCACTTTGGTTCAGGCAATGTCTGGATGTACAGAAATGAAGATGACATTTTCTGATGTTCAGGTTCCATGCTCCTCAGGAAAATGTCTTGGTCTTTCCTATGATACTCTTCTCAAACGGCACAGAATCTCTGTGTGTTTTAAAACACCCTTGCTGAAAGTTTTATACATTGGAGCTTCCTTCTGGCCTCCATAAATGCCATTACAACACCCAAAGGAATACTGTGGTCGGGAAGCACTTCTAAAAGCCTAACAACAGAAGAAATATGTTAGACCCTGAAGAAATAGGGATTAATGAAAACATTGCACAATCTCTCTTTATTTTCTGTCTCTTTTTCTGAGGCCTTTACAATTGGGACATGAGTTACAACTGAATTTTAAAGGTGCTTGAGTCATTCTTCTCTTTGAGCTGTGCAAAAGGCTGCAAAAAACCCTAGTATGCCATGGGGGAGTCCATGGCCCAGTTTAATCTCAGAGTAACTGTGGGTAATGGTCTGTGCATCTAATTGGCTCAAGGAATTATTGTCCTGCCTAAGGTGTGGGGTAGGGGAGTGGGGGAAGCTGAGGGACATTCAGATGGGCACATTGTGGTGAATGTATCCATAGGCTGTGCACATCTAGTTGTCAGTTAACTTATCTGTCAAAGAAACTGTGTGCAGCACCAACTGCTGACTCCAGTTGTCATTGGTCAGTTTCCACAGAACTGCAGCTATCCTTCACTATGAAGTTCTCAAGCAGAAAAGAAATTCAACTGATCATTTCAGGTATTTCTTTATTATTATTTACTACAGTTCTATGATTATTTATTTCTAAACTTCCCTACTTCACTGGTAAACTAAAAAATGTCTTTCCTTTTAAGATCTCACATGAATAGAGCTATTTTTTTACTGCTAGATTCAGAGATCTAATGCATCTTTCACATCTATAACTGGTGGGACAGGATCTATTCATAGAAACTCTGCACTATGTTTTTTCAAACTATGCATATTTTGGTATACACACTGCAGAGAGCTCTAGTAATAAATTCATAAACAATTCCATAATGATACTGTTTAGATTCACAATATGATATGCTAAAGTATGCCTAAACTTTAAAATGGATCTTAGGAGATTTGTAGGGTGTGTTGACAGTGAGTTTTATGAGTGGTTTGGAAAAGAAGGGTTTGGGACAGACAGCTAGAAATAAGTAAGGAAATAAACACTTGAAGGAACCTGCACAAGTTCTCATACTTAGCAGACATCTTAGCACTTCAACAGCCTGCCAAAATCTTTATTTTAAATGCTAGAAATGGTTCACGATCTGTCCCATCACAGTGTGGCCGTTTTAACAGCTGAGTTGCCAACCTCCAGCAGCAAGATGAGGTGAGCAGGTGGTTGCTGGCTTGGGCACAGGGAGCAAAAATCCCCTTCTGCCGGAGAGTCACTGTCTGATGCAGCAGCTGATCCAGGTAGGATCAGGAGTGGCTGTTCCCACTGTTTTCTTTCCAGCCTCTTCTGGAAGCTTTCACCTGAACTATGTTGTGCTGAATTTATTTCTCTGAACGTGCTTTCACAGGGAATGAAAAAGGGAAGCAAAGCTGGGAACAGGAAACTTAATAAATCCAATCTGTAGTGAGCATATGTTATTGCACAAAGTCCATTGTCTCTATGGTGTGACACCCTACAGGTCAGCTAAAGACAGTAGCTTAAAATATTTCTTTGTAATGGAAAAGCATAAAATGGCACAAAACAGCATCTCTGAAGGTGTGGGAAAGACTCACCTGAGAACTGGAAGCTGAGAGGATAAAAAGCAGAAAAGTTTACATTATATGCCTCTATTGTTATATATTTTCAACCATTTGCTGCTAGCCACTCTGAGACAGGTCACAGGGCTGGCGGGACCTCTGCTCTGCCTGCATGTCTCTGGGGTTGTAGAGTTTTTCCCAGGGTCAAGGACCCAGGGAAGGTGCTGTGCAGGAGGCTGGCACAGAGAAGTCACTGAAGACATGCAGATGAGAGCCAGCTTACTTCTCTTTGAATAGCTGTCTCACTGTCATCATCATATTTTAAGATGGCATCATTTTCCTATATGTATTTCTGTTCAAGTACACACGACAGGAACGGTGGTAAGCTGTATTGCATTCGTTCTGGAGAGCTGCATATAGCCTGTGCTCCCATGCACACATAAAACATCTCAACTCTGTCACAGACTGTGCTGGGGGAGAAAGGAAAGATGCTCTTTGCATTTGTGCCCATTCCAGAATCAGTGCTCAAGCTGATCCCCTAAAACGTTCTTTTTCCTCCGAAGAGCTCTGGATGGCGATTTCCTCATCCCAGGGACACCTGCTGGTGCTGAAGCAGTGCTGCAGAGCACCCAGACCCCCGCAGGCACCCCACGAGGGACCCCACACACAGGCCTGGGAAGTGGCCTGGCTGGCAGGGAGCAGACATCCAGCCCCCGTGATGGCCTCTCTTGCTTTGCAAAGAGGCATTGATAATAATAACACTACCTTGGGGTACAATTTGTTAGGAAGATTAATTTTAAATGTTCATCATTTAAAAAAAATCACTACAAATCAACAATCACACTTGTTTTAGGGCACCGTGAGAACATAAATCACACGCTTACCCAGTCGCAGGGGAGGGTGCTGTGTGAACACTATGATTAGTACACAATGCAGGTATGGACAGCCAAGGAGGAGAATGCTGCTCTTTCGACCCCCAAAGCAAAATCCTTTGCATTCACATCTGTAATAATTTGTCACAGCAGGAGGAAAAACGGAACAAGGTTGGTGTTGGAGTCCCTGCAGAAGTCCCCAAAGGATGTCTGTTTGCACACCTAACAGTGCCTGTTCCTGCCAAACACAGCTTCTCTCATGGTCCCTGTATATGATTCCCATGCTGCTAAAGGTGGCTGGTTGTGGTGCTGAGGAGGGTGAGCTTTCCCCTTCCCTACCTCCAGCCTCCCTGCTTTTATCATGCAGAAGGGATTTCGGTAATGTAACTTGAGTATTGTGAAGTTGTTCTTACTTTACAGTGGCTCTTGAGAGGCTTATGTCCTAATAAAACAATTATTGAGGAATATCATCAGTTTGGGTTTTTGCCCACATATTTAAAAATCAGAGGGAATCTGGCCGAGGAAGAGCTTACCTAAGGACCTTGAGGCTGCTGACCTCCAATTTAAAAAGCCCATCTTACCTTCAAAAACCTACACCTTTGTAAATCAGGCCAAGAGAAATGACGGTCATCTCCAGTAGTAACTGAGGAAACAAATTAAATTCTACTTGACAAAAATATCCACTTTGTACTGTCCCACTTTCTGTGCAGAGGGAATCTCCAACATTTTACAGGAAGCCTGTGTTATGGTGGATCTGTATGTACAGATGTGAAAGCAGCTGTATGTGGGAGGAAGATGGGCGTGAGTGGGTACCTGCGTATGTGATGTATGTGTTTATGTGATGTTATGAGGCTGTTACAGTGTAGCCCTGCAGACCGATTCACTTCAGCACCTCCAAAAGCTGCAGCCCACAGCCCAAGGAGTAAAACAACCTTGACCCACAAGTCCTGGGGAGAAAGATGGGACAAGTAGCAGCTCTGTGACGTTTGTGGAGCAGACACATATTTAGAAATGGTGATGATAGCTCACTGGAATGAGTGGGTTAGCTGGGCTCTGCTTTTAGGTAGGCTTTGTGGTATTTAAGGACATGTCTGTTAAATTTCACCATGTTTGAAAGTTGCTACAGCAGAAGCAACATTAGCATGTTCCCAGGGTTTCTGTGGAGACAGATATTTTATTTCACTTTATGCCATACATTATTATTTTAATTATATTATATTATATCGACAAACCTCTGTTTTCCATCTGGAGAAAACCAGATTTTTCAGGTTAGATCAGAAACCTGTTCTGTGTGGTGCTTTGGGGTTTTTGTTTGTTTGTTTGTTTTTTTCCCCCTCTTCCTCTATAAATAAATCTACAGGGCCACAGCGAGAGCTCTGCCTTCCTCCGGGCAGGGAGCTCAGCCGTGGGAGATCTCAGCTTGTGTTGCCACAGTCACCTCCTGGCACCCCGGGAGGCTGTTTTGGGAAGTGCTGAGGATGCGGTCGAGGCTGAATGTGCTATTTGCACGTCGGAGGCTCGGCCGGTTCGACAGAATGGGCGCGAGGGGGCAGGAGCATCCCAAGATTGGCTCTGCAGCTCCCAGGCTGCCTTCCCTGAGCTGCTGCGGAGTGCGAAGCCATTACATCCTCTGGAGAAAAACGTAAGCAAATGACTTAACACAGTTTTGCCAAGCTGTGTTGTTAGCTTAGTCCTTAAAAAATATATCTGAGACGATTTTTGTTTATGGTCTGATGAAGTGATCAGCTTTCTTGGGAGCTGGATCATGGGAACAAGGGGCTTCAGCGAAGCCAGGGTTTTAGTAGCATCCTTACTTGCCCTCTCACAGTGCTCTTACAACCTATTTGCAAGACAAGTTCTGTCCCTGGGGAAATGAGAAAACGCAGACAACGTAGTAATTTCTTCAAGTGCAATACACTTAAAACATAATTTACCTTCCCTTGCCACTCTTCGTGTATTCATCTGTTGCTTCTGACACAAAGATTCTGTTTATATGCATACGGCTTTAATTGCATAAATATCCTTGCTAGTTCCACTGAGGCCATAAGCACAGAGGCTTTTAGGCATCATGAACCTATGGCGTCATCTTTTCAATGCACAGATCATGCCTGCTCTGGCAGTCCTGAAAATCTCTCTACGCGTGGAAATTAGCTCCAAAATTATTTCAAATTACTTCAAACAAGCATCAGGAGACTGGGGTCTTTGCATCATATTAGATAGAGTTCTGTTTTTAAAGCTTAAATCCAAAGCTGAGCCTGCTCCTTCCTGCCAACAGCTCTGGATCTGACGAGCATGCAGTCATGCAGGGATGGTCTCCTGAGATCCCACCTTGGGCAGTCACATGGCACAGAATCTGAGCCACTCCAAACCCATCCACAACTTCTGTATCAGACAAAAACTCTTTAATTTAGAGCTGTGAGCAATGACTCTTTTTTCCCATGTTGCTGTATAACTTAGCTGCTCAAGGGTGCATTGTGGACGTGGTCCATTTTTAGAAACAAACCCATTTATCACTTAATGAACAAGACAGACAGAAGCCCTAGAGATCTTAGCTGAATCCCCTGTTTGATGTAATGTGTGCCTGCTGAATCAAACCCATTCATTATTAGGGAACTTATTTATTGGGGAATGGAATAATATAAATAATACAATAATATCAAGTAAAGGAAACACAGACAATAGCATGAGTGATGAACACACTCCAGAATCAAACCCTCTTGTTTGGTGTCATTTGCACATTACCTTGGGGTAAAGAGGTAGATCTTCACACAGACCTTTAGATAGCCTGAGAGACCAAAGAATTTGGAGATAAGTAATCGGCTTCCTATTGCACCCGTCTGAAGTACAAATCTCATTTGTGTGACCTTCGTTACAATTCAGAGATGGCACAAAAAGAAATCTTGCTTCTTTTCAGAAGCCATGATTCATCTTGCAATGCAGTAAATTTGATGTTTTTTAGCTTTTACTAATTAATTCCTAACTTAAAATTGCAAATGTTACCAGAGCAAGGGCAGAAAATTCTTCTGAAGTCAAGACCAGAGTACAAAATGTCCCTGACAAACTGGAAAATAGACTTAAAAACAGGATGAAAGTAAAAAGAAGTCTGAATTAAATTAAAATTAGCCCAAAGTGTGATAGATAAGTGGGACTAATCACCCCAAGGATACTGGTCTAGTCTGGGCACAAACTGGCCTTTGGTTAACCATGTCATATCATTACAAAAAAGGGAAATGTCAACCCAAGGCACACAGTAAAGAGCAAAACTTGCAAAATATGAGAAATAATTCCTTCCAGTGCACCTTTCATTGGTAAAGATTCAGCTCAAATACATTATTCACTTTTGAGTGCTGCTGTCCATGGGATAGACCAAGGGAATCTGCTTAGTTTAAAGAAGTGAGGACGAAAAAGTTTTGACTCCTTGCTATGAGGTGGATTAATGTAATTTATTGCCAATTAAAAATAGATTAAGATAGTTTTTGTGCTTGTATAGTCTGTTTGCTATAAACTATTATCTCTTTGTCTATCTGGGAGTTTATAGTGCTGTCCATGTCCATTACCATTCTGGTTTACTCTTTACTGCTTGTAATTGACAGCAGTAGTAGTATCTAGCAGACTTCATAAAGTGTTTGGCTTTCTTTTGCTTTCTGGCTAAGAATTTCTGCTTTGGGGTTTGCCCTTTAAAGTGTAGAATGTATTCATTTATGTTTTGTTTGTGCCATCAGCGTGGCTCCTGTTAACAAACAGACTGTTTCTGAGAGTAGATATTTTCTGGTAATTGCATTTTTCCCCAAGTGCAGGCATCATGCATTCACATATTCCGTGCTGACCTCTTTCTTTTAGGCTATCTACATAGGCTGTTAATGAGCTTGAATATTGCATTGAAGGCTTGCTGACAGCTCCCCAGAGAAGAGTAATCTTCTGTGGATGGAGTAATAGCAAGCAGATATTAAAGTCTGTTCCCGAGATACTCAGCCTGGGAGCTTTGTCAAGTGAAGAAAGCCATTTTGCTCTTCATGCTATGCAGTAATGGTAGAGGAGGGAGCACGTTGCTGCTGCTCATGTCCTGGACATGTGCCTCTGTGGAATCCCATCTCCAAGACAGGACCAACCAGACACCACCAGCCATTACATCTTTCCCTGACCTTTCCTCTCTTGAGACTACAGGAAAAAAAAGTATCCTGAGCATAGGGATTGGGAGGGCTCCCAACCTGCACAAGCAGAGAACCAGGAGTGCTGAATGGGACGTGGGAAACACACAGCAGATTGTGCACAAGCTGTGTGCCACCTGGTTGGACCAGTAGAGCCCTAGCACTTGCTGAGGGCTCACAGGCACCGTGGCTGTAACATCCTTAACAGCTGTATTTGCCTGAGCATTACAGTCACATTGGAAAGACTATCCAAGGCAATTAACTTTATTGCAGTACTGAATTAGAGACACTAACTCCTGAAGGATATGAAATTTAGATAAACTATAAACTTCTCTGAAACACATTGGATTTTACCTCTCATTTCCTGCCCTTTTCATAAATACAAAGGTTTCCCAGTACACTATTATGCAATCACAATGATGACTTACTTTAGAAAACATCCTGGGTTTTAGAAAGCGAATATTCCTTTGCCAAGTTGTGAGGTCTAAACCCACAGCTGCCCTTATTGGGGTAGAAAGTTAATGTGCAACATCTGTAATAGACTAATGGCTGCTCTCAAGCTACAAGGTAATAGTGAACTGTATACTTGTGTTTGTGTTAATATCAGGGGATGGAACAAAGAAGAAAACAAGGGAGAAACAAAACAGTGAACCAAGGAAACAAGGAACCAAGGAAGAAACAAAGGAAAGATAAACCTCGTGATTCTCTGATTTTAGGTATATTGAGAAAAATCTTTGACATCACAGGATGGTTTGGGTTGAAAGAGATCTTAAAGAGCATATAATTCCAACCCCTTTGCCATGAGCAGGGACGCTTTCAGCTACACCAAGATGCTCAAAGCCACATCCAACCTGGCCTTGTATTTCTCTGTTTTAATAGCGTTTTTCTAACTTTAGGTGTTTGAAAAGCTGAAGGCATCTGTCACTTGCTTTTTCTTTTAGAGGAAGCAGGATGTGACAGAATTTGGTCACTGAAGAATGAGGTACTCCTACTCATGAGACACTCCTGCTATTCCCAATCCCAAACACAGCTCACTAAGCTCAGTGCATACAGAAATACAAGAAAACCACCATCAAACCCACAGAAGTACTGTCAGAATACTGGCTGTATCCAGAATGACTTTTTAGAAGTGGTACCTGAAAAGGCTGACAAAGATGTGAGCACTTGTACCCACCTGAGAAAGTGAGATGGAGACAGCTTTCAAATTCTGTTACTAACATCCTTCTCTGGTATACTGAGCAGACTCTCCAACTAAGTTAAAACCAGTGGATGAAGCAGGATGGATCAGTTCATGTGTTGTCAGGCTCTTACTCAAAACTTTCATTAGAAACACCCAGAGCAAACATGAGCAGCAACGAGGGCAAGAGCAATGTACACTGCTGTGGGGTTAAGCTTTTGGTAGTGCAGAAAACACCACTTTCTCTGTAAGTCTCATGGAAAAATAAGAAGTGTAGTTGGAATCAGCTGTTGACCACACAATGATTATTTAGATATGCTGAGTCTGGCAAAAATACACACCCATGCTACCTTTTCTTATGTCCACCGTTTTTTCAGGGTGTAGCAATTCCACCTGGGATTCAGTAATGAAGTTGCAGTAATCTCTATTTTAAATTACAGATTGTAAAATGTGTGGGATTTGCTCACACAGCATAAAAGTATTCAATTTGTATTTATAAATGCCTATTATCCAGAATTACAGTATTAGAAGATTGTGACTGTAGACACATAATGAGAACTTCGGGGAAAGACAGCAAATGAGACAGGCTCTGACATCCAATGTACACCTACACAGCTGCTCTGCCACATGACATTTCTAATTGGGCTTCCCTCCAACAATATGTGACAAGTGATGAAAGCTGGGCTGTTAAACCTGACAGTCTCTCAAGTCTGTTACCTCCCGGATACTTTTTTTGTTAAAAGGCTCTTAGCTTTGGGTCTTCCTGAACTCCTACTTCAAGAATTGCACCAGCACATGGAACGAGTCCACTTGTTTGTCACGCCTTGTTTTCTAGGAGGAATCGAGGATTTAAAGTTGTTTTTTTCAGGCACTTGAAAAAGGATCTGAATTCTTGGAAGGATCATTTCTTAATATCCAGGAAGCACGTAAAGAGAGTAACATAAAAGTAACATAAAATACAAATGTGTAGCACAGCATAGTAATGTTGTTCTTATATTACATGCAGTGTATATTATGCACAATAGTTACAGGAATCCACATACTAAATATAATTTTAATTATATCTACCTATTTATCTATCTATATATACAAACACAAAATCTCTTGTTAGATTTATTTTTATGCTCCAACCCTTGAATTTTACTGAGATTTGCATTTGCCAATGCAGCTGATTTTGCTCTGTGTCTCAAAACTGTCGTTAAGTGTGTGAGAATATGTCTGTGCCTTCAGAATGGTCTGAGAACAGTAACATCCCAGTTTCTTCCTGAAACAGAAATGTATGTTCATCTTCAGTAACAGTTGGTCCAGCCATTTAAGAATTGCTTGAGATCTCCTGTCCTGAGGCTCTTGCTCTGAAGACTTCTGATGTGACCAATGCAGCAGATCTGAGGGGCTGCCATTAAATACAGTAGCAGTCTTTAGCATGATGGCAGAAATCATGGCCTCCAACACCAAATTCCCGCTGACCGTGATTGGGCACCCTTTTGCCCTCTCTCCGTCTCTCTGCATTGAGTTCTTTTTACATAGATCATTTTCAAGAGGAAGAGTAGAGAATAACTATCCAAATTTATCTAGTTGACTATTTAGGAAATTCTGACAAAGACAGGGACATATAGGTTTGGGTATAAAAATATCTGAGATTATCTATGTGCAATATTTAGATCCTTGAACCCCTGCTCAGTTTCTACTAATACTTCAGTCTACTTTTGTTGTAGGCAAGTTCCCTAAATGTCTCACCCTTGACAGAGGAGGAGCCACCTTCATTTTGAGGGAATATGCCCATCTGTCCAGTTGCTGTGAGTACTCAAAAGCTAGACATTTCTGCAGCCATCTATCTCAGTGATAGGGCTCAATCTCGGAACTGTTTCAGCCCATGCCTACCAGATGAAATGCTATTCAAAGCAATAGTAACATCTCTTTTACCTGAAAGCAATCTAAAGTACTCATCCTTCCTCTGCTGCCAGAGCAAGCACACATTATGCATCTCCCTGGGGAGTTTTTTGGTCATTGTGTATGGTTTATTATGGACTTTGCTTCTCATGCTCTGATGCTGTTCCTGATTTGAGAAGCCTGACTAGACTTGATTTCCTGGAGAGTAAGACAAAGTTTTTGTGGTTCATCACCAAACAAACATAAAGCATCAGAAGCACTCAGCATGGAGAAATTTATTGTAGCTCTACTGTGATTTTTGAGGAAAGACTAGTATAGCTGCTCTTCTCTGTCTCAGCCTTTCCTAAAAGGAAGAGGTTAGTGGCATATTGTTCTTTTCGTGGAAATTGTGAGTTTATTAACAGTTTTTGTTAAATTCGATAAGAGAAACTGTCCAAGGCTGAATTCAACAAAAGCTAGATCTTATTCCTTAAACCTTCAAGGGAAAACTGTCTAAGTAAAAAGCAGAAAAGAAAATTGAACCTTCTTTAGGAGACAAAGCTAAAAAGAATCCTCTGTGTGCAAGAGACAAGGGTTCTGGAAAACCATATCCTGGGCTGCATTTGAAGGATATCTCAACAGGTTGGAGAAAATGATCCATCCCCTCTATTCTGTGCTTGAAAGAACATGTCTGCAGTATTGCATCTAGTTTGGGGCTCACTTGTGCAAATACAGATGTGGACATACTGGAGCAGAACCAGGTCAGCAGAAGTTTTGCAGGAGGGCTGGGGGACCGGAGTGCAGTATACATAGTATAAGTTGACAGACCTGCGGTTGTTCAGCCTGCTGAAGAGAAGGTGAAGAGATCTTAGTACTGTCTATGACTACTCATGGAAAAACAATGTCTATCATAAACTTCACCACCTTTCTTTATGGAAAGTTTTTTCAAATGGAGTGAAAAGCATTTGTTACTGCACAAGAGACTACAAAACAGGGGTTTTACCAATTCAGTCTTAACCTTGAGAACTTTTCACTGAAGCTGTTAGGGCTCTCCTGAAGATCAGAACAAAGTACTAAACCTTGGAGTAGGACACCTGCCACAGCAAAAAAAAAAAAATCTGTCTCTCTGGAAGATATCTTTAAACTCATTCGGTATCTGATTTGACAGGTGATTTGTTTCATTATGTAGTCAATGTATCTGGTTTGATTAGATCATGGCTTATTTTACTTGATAGGTGGTATATATTGGTCCATAAAAGATGGATCGGTTTTGACAGGTGACATGGTTTGGAACTCAGTCAGAAACATTGATATGGGATGGTCACTTTGGATACTGATGAACCACCCAATAAAGCTTACCAAGGGGCTGCATGCTTTAATAAATATATGATGTGTTCACAGTATGTAACCAAACGTGCTTTTTCCCAAACATAGTGAATTATGGAGCATCAAAGAATCTTCGTTGTCTTTGTTTCAAGTTTATTTTCAGGAGTAATTAGCATCCACTAAGAATGAATGCACTGTGTTGTTATCTTTGGTTATTATAGATTTTCTTTGTTCTCTTTCTTGCCCATGTGCCATGTTTGTTGTTTGTAAGCTCTTTAGGATAAACTTTCACTTGCTTGATTATGTGTAGGCTCAAATGATCTCTTTTTTACTTTTTTTTTCATTATAGAGCTAATCCAAACAGTTTCAGGTTAGGACTTGTAAGGCTGAATAATATCTAGTTCTAGGCCTCATTTTCAAGAGTGATGCTGCTTGATTGGAAGATATACAAGGAAAATTAAAAGACCTCAAGGAAATCTCATGAGCTGTGTAGAAAGGCTGAAATATTTGGGGTTGATTAGCTACAGGAAAGGGGAGAAACAAAGGAGAAATGATAGCAGTCCCTACATCTCTGACTGTTTGTTACAGAAATAAGGCAACAAATTGTTCTGCATACCAAGTGGGAATGAAAATAATCAGTTTAAACAGCTAAAATGAAAACCTAAAGTTAGATATTAAGTAACGAAGTAGTTAATACTGAAATAAGTTCTCTAGGGAGTTTGCAAACCTCCACTATGTGACCTCATCATTGGAGGTTTTTAAGACCCACGTCAGGAAAAGTCTATATTCTGGCCCAGTGCTAGATAGTCTCTTCAGGTCCTATTTAGTCTCATTTTCTATGTCTCCATATTAATTCTGTACATGCACAGCCACAGATACAACTTCTGTTCTGCACAGAATAAGTTTCTTGGACTTCTGGTGCCTTGCAGCTTTTTGCTTCTACAGCAGGCAAGCCTGGCACAAGTGATGGCTAAAAGATACTGCTTCTTTCTTTGTGAAGGGTGAAAAGGGAGTCAGTGATATCTGTGAAAGTTTTGCAGCTCAAACATCTCAGCGTTTATTCCTTAACATCCAAAAGAGTGGAGGAAAAGGAACCCACCAACAAACTAATTTTTTTCTGTTTGTTTTTCACTGTCTCCAGCCTTATGGTCAGCTTTGCCTCTCAGGGAGCAACATCATGTGTGATGTAAAATACTAGGGACAGCAAAATAAGTGTGATCCTTGCTGACCACATTGCATTCTTTTTCTACAAGGAAGAGTTTTTTATTTATTTTGCTGACACTCTTGGATTCAATCACAGGATCCTGCATTCCTCTGTTCTTTTCACTAAAATGAATGAAGCTAGGCATGATAAGTATTGGCAAGTGGAAGGGAAAAATCGGTGTCTGCCTTTGCAAGCAGGTTATTTTCTGTTATTTAGACATAATAGCACTGAATTGTCTCCCTTGAAATGCAGTGGGAGGTACTGATGTGGCAGGAACAGTAATTGGTTCTCCAATAAATCGAGGCATTTGTCACAGTTCTGTTTACACATGTGACAGTCACTTTTCCTGTTTCTTTCTTGTCCACTTTTGGCCCATGGAAGGCTCTGCACTGAGCTGCTAGGTCTTTATTTTCATTTATGTAATTATGTCTGGATGAGGAAGGCTGATTGACACCTTAATCATTCTAAGTCAGGAAGGGCACAGTATCTGAAAAGAGCTGCCACACAAGAACAATCACTGCTCCTATATCTGACAGGCTTTGCCTTCAGATGGGAAGAACATACCACATACCAGCTGACCAGTTCTAGAGCAGCTCTGCAAATGTTTTGTAGGTGGGTTAGTCAGAGTTGGACCTTTCTGCTACATTTGTTACTCAGTGCCTGATGTACTTGTGTTCTCTGTGATGTGGGAACCTCTCTGGAAAGGACTGGACTGTCATCCCTAAGCGTGTTTGAGAGCTCTGAATTTTTCTGATTTATGAAAGGCATATGTGGGCTGCATTACATTTTGGAAGAGTGCAAACTATTAGAAGTTGGGGAAACAATAGATCAGATAATGTGTAGGGGGAAAAAAAAGTGTATTTTTGACAGATTTTTGACAAGTGAAAAAAAAGCTTTTTGAAAACTATTTGCTTGTGGAACAATCTCTCAAAGGACTGTGATACACATAATTTCATGCTGGGCATTGCCCTACAGAGTGGTCAGTTAAATGATTCTGTCTTCTTTAGTCTAAAGGTAGCAAAGTAACTGCATGGAATGCTGCAATTGTGGTCAAGACCTGTTTCTGGTGTCACTGTCCTGATGAAATGTTTCAAGATAAAACCTGTGGTAATCTAGCTAGCTCATATGGTCTAAAATATCTCTTGCCTTCTCCAAGTGAAACTGAGATACCTGATCCTTCAGAGATCTCCTGGTTTTGGATAGCAGATAAATGAACCCTCTGAGAGGTGAACAACGTCAGGGTGTGGTGGTGATTGGGTAACACTTCTTTCCAAACTAACTTTCCAAACTAATGGTTCGTGCACCTTCACAATCTCAGGGTCTGGAGCACAAGTCTTATGAGGAGCAGCTGAGGGAACTGAGAGTGTTTAGTCTAGAGAAAAGAAGGCTCTTATTGTTTTCTACAACTATCTGAAAGAAGGTTGTATTGAGGGGAGTATCAGTCCCTCCACTAGTAACAAGTGATAGAATGAGAGGAAATGGCCTCAAGTTGTGCCAGAGGAGGTTTAGATTGGATATTAGGAAAAATGTCTTCACCGAAAGGGTTGCCAAGCACTGGAATGGGGAAGTGGTTAAGTCACCATGCCCACAGGTGTTTGAGACATGTAGATGTGGTGCCTAGGGACATGGCTTATTGGAGGGCTAGGCAGTGTTGGGTTTGCAGTTGGAATCAATGATTTTATGATCTTTTCCAATCTAAACTATGACATGATCCTAAGATATGTAGAAGAAAAAAACTATGCAGATGATGCAGAAATGCAACTAATACATCATAGTCAAAGGGAACACTGTTTCAAGATAGTTTATAGAAGATACTAGGAATTATTTTGTCCCCAAGGTGTCTTCTTTTCCTCTTTTTTTTAGTTCATGTTTGTATCACGTCATCTAAAGATAAAAGAAGCTGATACTTTATGTAGCACTTTTGTCTTTTTGTGTTTACGGAAGTGAAATCTCATTATTTTTTCCTAATTGTATTTTCTAGTGTGAAAGCCCTAGAACCTGTAAATCATTTACATTTCTTTTGAACTTTCTCTGTCAGCTTCAGCAGCGTTTGCAGGTCAGAGGCAAGTTGAATTTTCTCATGATAACTTTTGCTTCTGAGGCATCACACCAGAATGCAATATGAATGTTTCAGTGGGTCCAAGTGTGAAATGTAATGTCCATATTTCATTGATTATGTTCTCCTCCCTGGATTTAAAAGTTCCCTGCATCATTTAAGGAGGCAAACTCAGTTTCACAAGTGCTGACACATTAAACACACAGTACCAGGGGTTTTGTTTGGGCAGGACCAGGACGGTTAATTGAACCTCTGCTCATCAGAAAGATGTCTTTGTTAGCTTTGCCTCACTGGTAAGCAAAATTAAACAGCTGATGATGACCCAAATTCAGCTCAGTTCTGAATATCATTAAGTAGCTCACCCACTATTAGAAAACTACCAGGTGACAGAAACACTGAAATTCAATTTGAGTATTTCATGAGCTCACTCTTCCAGGGAAAGGGAGAAAAAAGGATTGTTCTGTATAAAATGAACAGGGAGCTTTTTGCTATTCCCCTGCCCCAAGTCTTATCAAAACAAAGCTGTCAGAAGGCAGCCAGCAAGTGTGAAGCTCTGTGCTGCTGACTTCTGACTCCTGATTCCGTGACAGTCACTTGCAGTCCTGTCATGAGTCTGCTTTGGCACTGGCTCCTGGATTTCCCCAAGGAAGGGAGGTGGAGAGAGTATGCCTAAAGCAACAGCAGTAGAAAAACGCATCAAATCAGACAGAGCACATTCCCTGCTAGTATTTCCCATCCCACATCCATCAAATTGTTTTTATCCCACTTCAAGGCCAGAGGCTGAATTGCACCCTTCCACAGGAGAGATTAACATCTCAGCTAACAGGATTACCATGGCTGCAAGAGGATTTACAGCCTAATCCTTTGAAAGGAGGCTCGAATTTCCACAGGCCACCCCTGATAAATGCTTGTACAGCCTCCTGATGAAAACCTTCCAAGAAAACAATCCTATGTCCTCTTTGGGCATCTTATCAGTGTTGCCTTTCCACAGTGATTAAAAAGTTGGTCCTAACTGGAACTTCTATTTCTTTGCTCCAAATTGCATCAATGTCTTACTTTGTTTTTTTATATACCCTTTGATTGTTCTCATGTTTTATTCTAGTATTCCCTTCAATTCCTTCAATTTTTCGCACAGATCTTCATCAGTGGTGGTCTCCTGTGACTTCAAGAGCTGTAACAGCTCTTGGATTAAACCTCTCGCCACCATCCTTATGCCCCCAGATCTCCAGTGGCTTCCAGCTACCCTTGAATCACCTACTGTCCTTTTGTTCTCCTCTCATTAATGTACTTTCTTTTGCCACGTACCATATTTTGCAATTTATTCTTTCTTATTCTGTTCCTTCTGTACTTTTGTTATACTTCTGTGTCCACTCTTCATTTTGTAGTTTTTAAAATATGAAATCCTGATGCAGTTGTGCTGACTCTTTATTACAGCTTCTCTCTCTTTTCCTCACTAGGATAGCTTTTTATTGTGTGAAACTGAACTCCCTTACCCTCCTGATTACATTCCCGCAGAGCCCTCCTACAGACTCCGGATCTGGTGAAGCCTGCTTGTCTGATGTTTATGGTCTTCATTCTGCATTTTTACTTTCGCTGTTCTGTAGAAGATTGAACACTGTAACCTTCAATCCAGTCATAGGGTAGGTCAGTATTTCACAATGTGTCTACATCACGCCATGATGTGGAGGTTCTCTGCCCTTTCTGCCCCATTTAGAGGGCTATTCTGGGCCATTTGTAGTTGTAGATGAAGAATGAAACTGGGTCAAAGAAACCTGGCTCTTTCAAATGTGTACCATGCAAACGAGGATGTGTCCCCCTGCTCTTTGGGAGCCTGTGATATGCCCCAGCAGAGCCAACTCTTCAGATGTAGGATTCATGAATATTAGCAACAATGTAGTAGGACAATTATATATATCCCATAGTATATGGAGAAAAAAAAACAGGATTAACAGCAGTTGTGGTATTTACAATTGAAATTTGCTGTCTGTGTTTTCTGTTTTCCAGGGAAAGTGGCATACAAAGGGTGTGAGTGACAGCCCAGCTCTTCTGAGAGGTATGCTTGAAGCTGATGTCCTCTTCAATAAGGAGAAAGAATTGGCCCATCAGAGGTTGGTAAATAATGGATAATCCCCATTCAAGGCAGAGGACTGACGTAGATAATTTCCCAAAGTCCTGCACAGTGTTGTCTTCTTCTGAGTGTTTGATTATCTTCTCAAATGAGTGCCTACACATATTAACAGTTTCACAGAGGCCTTCCTTTTGCAAACTATTTCCCTTGAGAACATTGGCTGGGACCATAAAGTTCTCCTTCTTAAGGCCATGGGACCCCTTTCCAGTGATTTTAGTCAGTATCTTGGTAACTATGCCATAGAGTACGATTCTTAAATGTATGCTGACATTTCAGACTCAGACCTGAATTCACATTCCTGTGGCTGTTTGTATTGTCTCAAAGTGTGTACAGAGTGTGTCAATGTTGAGAAATGAAATGTGCTGTGACAGGAGACACGGTACAGAGCTCATTGCTTGCCTCAAACAGGAGCGCTGGTCTAAAGACAGGTGAAGATTCTGTCTGCATGGGGCAAGGAAGTAGTGTTTATTTCCATTAGAAAGGTTTCAGATTGTTAGAAGCTTTTTCATAGACATCTAACTCTTGGTGACAGGTAGAACTGGTGGAAACAGTTTTTCCTGTAGAGCTAGAAGAAACTACTGCAGGCAAAATCCCCCATGAGTCTTACTGGCTGTGATCTTTTACTCGTTCCTTTGTATCAGCTAATGTAAATTTGGGATGGGAATAAATGTTTCCAAAAGCCAAGACAATTCTCCTCTTGAGTTTTTAATAATGGATGAGTATGCAGCAGTTTATCTTTTCCTCTTTCTCTCAAATTAGTGCCTCTTAAATCAGTGCCAAGTGCCAGATTTATAATGAATCTCTCTGTTCTCTAACCTGAAATAAACTATTCTTGAGTCATTACCTGAAATGACAATCTCCAAGACAAATACTTAGACAAGAGTAATTAGAAAGTGTCATGGTTTTGTGTTTTTTGTGGAGCCATTTCTGGTGATGGGGAAGGGGCTGTAAACACAGCTCCTGTAAGAAGTTGCTTGAAACTCTCCCCAGTTCTGAGCCAGACCCACTGCTGGGGCTGAGCCAGTTGGGCACCTGCACCTACGGCTGATGGTGGTGCAAGGAGCTGGGAGAGAGAGAAGCAACCATGCAGACCCCAAGGTCAGAGAGGGAAGAGAGGAGGTGAGCTGGAGCAGAGACTCCCCTGCATCCTGCAGAGAGAACTGGTGAAGCTGAGATTTTTTTGCAGTTCATAGAAGACCCTGTGCCAGGGGCAGTGACTAGAGGAGGCCGTGTCCTGTGTGAGGACCCTGTATGGGCAGAAGCCCCAGCTGCTGGGAACAACCCACACCAGAGAAGTTCGTTCAGGACCGTGTCCCAGGGGAGGGACCCTGTGTCAGAGCAGGAGGGATGGGGGAAGGAGATCTTAAAGTGCTGGTTGTAATTTTCTCATCATCCTACTCCCTTTTTGCTTTTATTCTGTTCTGTTTCTTGTAGGTAGTAGAATAAACTTTCCTACTTTCCTCTCTAAGTCGAGCACTGGAGTCTGTTCTGCCCAGAACCGTAATGGCAGTAACCCCTCCCTGCCCTGCTCTCAATCCACAGCATCCTTGGTTATCTTTTTTCCTTCCATCTCACTGGGCACTCTGCCATCCTAATGAGGGTGGGGGTGCATGGGGGACACTGAGTGAGAGACTGTCATGGTGCTTCATTGCTGGCTGGGCCGAACCACAACAGGAAGTAATCAGGATAATGTTCGTTATACATCCCTTATTCTAATCTGCACATCACAGCAATGAAGCGACAGTGCCAGGGCTATGAGAGATGTTTAGCTGCCTATGACATACACCTGTATTCACTTAGGGGCGGTAACTCCCTGCTCATTACTTTACCACTTCTTCCACCTCACTGTTAGCTCTTCTCTCCCAGCTGCTTTCAAGGTTAGGAGTGTCTGGTGCAGAGCAGGCTGCAAGCACAGACAGGAGCCCTATCCTCCCTATGGAAAGAGGCATTGGTGTGCTCAGAGGTGGGTCCAGGCAGATTAAGCTACTTTGAGGAGATGGATTAATTCAGTATGCCCTTGCTGCCACTACAGTTGCTTTTTCAGCTCACACAAATGAGACAAGAAGTGGCAATTTCTTTAAAACTTACCGAAGCCAGGAGGTGGCTGGGGCTCCCTGGAGAGTGCTGTCTGCTACAGGGTTGAACACCCATCCTTCCCTCTGTGAAGACTAGGAGTGAAATTGAACACAATTTTTTTTCCTGTCTCTTTGTTCAGGTACTTTTGCATTTGTCTCCTCTGTTAAAGCTATTTGGATTATTTGCTTGTAAAGCTGCTGTGCCAGCAGTAGAAGGAGAAGGTTCTTGAACTTCAGAAGCCTTCTTGTCCATTAGAATTAAATTCTATAGGAAACTAAATATCTGAAACATGAAGAGTTTGAGCACTCTTACAGCCAATCTATGACAGGCCAATGATACTGTTTTCAGAAGAGTTTAATCTAAAGCTTTTATGGGAGGAATATTTTGCCCACTGGTAATTTGAGGGTACTATCTGATTATTATTATTCTTGTGTGAGCAGCTGTGGGAATTCAGGAGTCACATGAAAAGCCACAAACTTCATTCTCCTTTAAAATACTTGGCACTAACTCATTTTATTGTGTTATGTATGAGTGAGCCTTTCAGTTTGCAACTGCTGCTGATATTGGAAGTCTAGAGGGATGAACAGGGATGTGAGCTACACCAAATTTGTTAGGCAACGTTGCTCTCTTTTGCAATTGATACTGCAACCTTGACTTGCAAAGACAGTTTTGTTTGTCAGGCAGGAGAGGGCTGTAGGTGCAGATGTGATACCCAGGATTGCATTTCTGGTACAGCCAGATACATCCCACATCAGCCTTATTCTGACCAGATCTGAATGATAAATTCTTTCCTCAAGGTGGGAAGTTAGTCTCCCTTTGCATAAATGTAAGAGTTAAATGTGGTGTCAGGGTTACAAAGCTAAAAATCGGTACTGTATTGCCTCAGGTATCTAAATACAACATATGGTAACAGAGCTGTACAGATACAAACCCATTTAAAATCTTTTTCGTCAGCTAGGCTCAATTGTCATGTTTTGTTAAGTCTGTTTTGTGAGGCAAAGGCAGAGCTGATGCACATATGCGGTGTAACAAAGGATTTCCTACTATGCCCCAGGAAAACTGACAAACCCAACCATGCTCTAATTGAGTTGTGTTCCATTGTACTGAAAAACGTGGACTCTTTAGCAAATAGCTTTCAAGCAAATTAAAGAGCATCTTAGGCTATTGCAGCTTGCAGTTTTAGCTGGGTGCTACAATGTCTGTCCATAGAGATAGGAAATCATGGCATAATTGTTGCGAGTGGTCTAGATACTTTGATGAGAAAGCCATACCATAAAGGCTGGCGAGACAGCTTGTAGATCTCAGTTCCAACTATGCATCACCGTTACTGGGAGACAGAAGCAAATCTAAAATACTTGTTTTACAGAAGAACTTACAGAGCTGTTAGAAATTTACGTTCAAGAAGTATTTTGGAGTAAGAGGGAGAAGCAAAGCTTTGTATGTTGCAGTATCATAATGAAAGCTTCAAACACAAACAGTTTGGTTTTCCTCACTGCAGCTTGAACAGTGTAAACCTGTGTTGTTCCACAAACTTCAATGAAAACTGAAGAGTGATATTTTTTTTCCTCTATCAAGCTTCAGAAATATGAATGATACATTAATAACTTGAGCTTGCAATGATCAATAATTCTTAGAAAGTCTTTCTTGAACAAAATTTGGTGGTGGTTTGGATGGCACTTGCACACAGAAATGCTGCTTCAATGAACCTGTCACTCCTCCAAGCAGGAAAGCTGGTTGCATAGCTCTGTCATGCAAAGGGGTTCTCTCTAAAAACTGGTTTTGTCTAGCACTATCCCCCAAGGTAATTTCCCAGCTGAGATCAGGAGTAGGAGTAGTGGCATCTAAAGTATTGGACTCCATGGCTGCTGATGGTTCTTTCTTTCATTATTCATCTACTGTCCACCCCTTAAATCAAACTTCAGAGTGCTTAAAAATAGAAACACTTTCTATAGTACTGATAAAGGTAGAGCATCTTCAAAATACAGTGACAGGTACTACTTTCTGCTGGCACTATATGCAATGAACACCTCTTTCTCTAGACTAGCAGGAATTTATATAGATAGATAACAGCAGTAGTCTTCCACATTACTTAAACCTTGTAAACAAAGATGGAATGAAGCTATATATTTTTCTGTCATAGGAACTGAAAGTAGCTGAGTTCACTGTCCTCTGTCTTGAACAATGCTTCAGCTAAATCCAGTTTTTTACAGAGAACGGATTGTCAGCGTGAAAACAAAGAATTTGAAACTTGAGCAGTTCACATTCCCCACCCCCATCCCACTAACTGGTATGCAGAGTACTCCTGAAGTGAGCAACTACATGAAATAAATAGGATGAAATCCATTTCTGAGATACCAAGAATGAAAGAAACATTTCCAGAAGTATATGAATAAACATGTTCTGTTTCCTAGTGGAAATGCAAAATTAATGAAATCTGATGCTGTCCTGGGCTTAGCTGGGTCAGGATTCATTTTCAGAAGAAGAAGCTGGGAGAGGGGACACAAGCAGGACAGCTGGCCTGAACTAGCCAGGGGGATATTCTATACCATATGCTGTCATGTTCAGTATATAATTGAGGGGGAACTGGCAAAGAGAGGAGGATCAAAGCTCAGGATTGGGCTGGGCATGGGGTTCTGAGCGGTGACCAATTGCATTGTGCACCACTTCATATATACTCATACTATTGTTTCTGTTTCTTCTCACCTTATGTTGTCCCATTAACTTGTCCCTATCTTAGTCCACAAGTTTTTTACCTTCTCCTCCACTGGGAAGGGCAGGAGTGTGTGAATAGCTGCATGGTGCTACATTGCTGGTTGAACCTAAACTATGACAAATGTCAAGAAAGCCAAAGTGCTGATGCATTATTGTTCACTAAAAGGTCAAATATGAGCAAGTGCCTTGTATTGTTAACTGTGAGAAAGATCTCAGTCAGGAATCACTTTGAGATTATTAGTTTGCTGAGTTTGTTGAATGTCAAAGTAAAATACTTGTAAAGCTGACTGAATAATCTTGTTGCCATTACCGATCTTCCTTGAGTGCTTTCAGGGGATGGATAACCTACCACAAGACTGGGAAAAGACAGTACCCAAGAACAGTTCTCAAAAGGCAAATGGTTGCCACAAAGAAAATAATCTCACCTCCATGTCCCTGGTGGACACAGCCTCAGGCAATGGCCAGTGAAAAGAAGCTATGCATTGCGTGGTAGGGAAGGAAACTTTCCTCGTTGGGCACTTTCAAGTAGAAACTAGGTAAAGGTAAAACCGCTGTCTGGAGGGTCACAGAACTAACTGATTGCATTTTAAGGAGGTGCATGGACTAGACTATTTCCTGAGGTCCCTTCCAGCTCTGATTCTCTGCAGTTCTCATTCCCCCTAGAATTAAGCAAGTAGTCACTGTGGTTTTGAACCTTTAATTATTTTGTTATTCTCATGGAATGTTCTTCATTTTAGCTGTTGTGACAGATGCAGTGGCTGGCCAGGCTACCTTCACCCTGCAGAGATGTCTGCCCAGTACATGTAACATTTATTTGGAAGATAAAAAATTAACACTGCTTTGGAGTTACTTTATGGCTTCTGACACACATCAATACCCTTTCAAAACCTGGAGAGAGCCCCCGAAGAGGCAGTTCCATTATTTACACAACTTGATTTAAAAATATTAAAATGACATTGCTTGGTTTGGATTTTACTTGTTTTGCTTAATGAGTCTCTCGACATAAAAGCATTTTTGGCAGGCACACTAATAGCGACTCAAGTAAAGGACTGATTTAAGTCAGCTGATTTTCTTCTCAGCACCACCTACAGCAACGGTACATGGTACTGACAAAACAGCACAGAGCATGAAGTACCTCCTGTGTTTTCTTCCAGAGTTTAACCCCAGTGCAAAACTGATTCTCCAGGTACTTCTGCTATTGGCATACACTCATTTCCTCACAAGCCCTAGTTTGGACGCCTGTAATAGGCTGGGGTTGTAAAAATATGCTGAAACAGCTCAGCCTTGGAGGTGAATCCAACAGGTACAGATTGGCAACAAAAATCTCAGGGGAAAAAAAAAAGAGAAATAGTCACTGAAGAGCTTTATTATCTTACTTTTGTAGTTGGTGTCAAAGGATTTTCCGAGCCAGCTGATAAAGGAATTTACTAAATCTTCATGCACAGTGATAACAGTAGCTAGCAGATACAGGGGAAAGCATAAGAAAAGGGACAAAACACACTTATTATGAATTGTTAAAAAGTAAATTCCGGGAACAAGGGAAAAAAAGAGAAGCTGAAAACAAAGTTCTAACAGCTAAGCCCTGAAAAGCTGTAAGAATAAGCCATCAGAAGTGCTTTTCGGGTGTGGTGAGCGAAGGAACTGATTCTTTCAAAAAAAAAGGCCGGTGGATTTGCAAGCAGGGCAAGAAAAGCGACTGTACAGCAGCCAGGTGGGTATCGGAGCGATGCAGAGGACGTGCAACCGCAGCGAACGCTGAGCTACACCTGCTCCTTATCATCATGTGAGGTATTTATCACTCTGCTCTTCAGCACTCGCCCATCACCAGCTCCCGGCCCGCTCGACCCAGCCTGAGGCTTCCCCTCCGTCCGCCTTGCCTACGGCCAGCGGGACTGCAGCCGGCGACTCCTTGCCTCGGGGAACCGGAGCGCTGAAGATTCAGCCCGGGCCGGCCCCGCGCCAGCGGTGAAGCGGTGCCGGTGTGCGGCCGCCCCACAGGTGCTGCCGGCCGCGGGCGGCCCCCGCTGCGCTGCGCTCCATCCCTGCCGCGGCCGCGGGGGCGGACCCA
>WBNH01003880.1:195878-212176 GCA_013401255.1 Urocolius indicus
CCCCGCGCCCCGCCCGCCCCCGGCAGCAGCAGCGGCGGCAGCGGCAGCCTCGGCACCTGCGGCAGCTCGTCCGGCGGCTCCGGCAGCAGCAGCAGCAGCACCATGGACCTGTCCTTCATGGCCGCGCAGGTATGGCGCGGCGGCGGGACGGGGCAGCCTCCCGCCCGCGTCCCTCTCCTCTGTTGTCCCCCCCGAGACAAAGTTGCGGCGCGGCGGCTTCGGGAGGCGAGCAAAGGGGAGAATGAGTTAAAAAGGGGGAGGAAGGAGGGGCCGGAGCCCGAGGCGCTGCCCCAGGAGCAGTTGCGGGCGCGGCACCTGTTAGCGCCCAGCGGCACGGCCGCCCCGCCGCGGAGCCACGGGGAGCGCAGCAGCTCTCCTCCTTCCCACGGCAGTCTGGCAGGAGGCGTCGCAGATTGGATCTCTCGGCCCTTTCCCTCCCTTCTGTACTGCGTTTGCGTGTGCATCGCTGTTTTTGCAAGTTGTCTCGGCACACAGAATGTGTCTTGGCGGAATAGGGAATAAATACCCTTCGGTTTTGCGTGAGCAAATTGTTTAAATTGCAGCCGAGTTCTGGGTTTCAGCCCGAGGCACGATGGTGGGTGTTAGTGTTCCATGTGCACACGCTTAATATACTGAGAGTGGGTAATGGTGATAAGCCACCCAAAGCCAGAAATCATCTGGGTGAATCCAGGTGGTTTAGGTTTTTAAACAGGCAGGCAATGCTATGCTACAGGGAAAAATCACACTCACTGAGCTTTCATTTCGTGTTCTTCCAGGATTATTTCTTCTCTCCATACAATGCCTAACTGTATGTATGTAATGGTTTTATTTTTCAAGAACGATTTGGATCCCAGTTTGAGCTTTTGCCCAAAGAACATCACCCACTCTTTAGAGGTGGAGTAGGGGCCAGGAAGGCCCTTCCCTACTGTTACTGCCTGATCAATGACTTCAGCTGGAGGTGGTTGGAGGAAACCAAATTGCTGTTTCATTAATACAACGTCTGTTTTGTCTTGTTCCCTTTCTAAAGCATAATTCTGAGAGGATGTCAGGCTCTGCCTGTCTGAAGGTAGCAGTGGGCTCTCCAAGAATCTCTGCCCTTGGGAGGTATTTCTAAGAACAGCACTTTTTTTTTTTTTTTTTTTTTTTTTTATAGAAAGAGCCCAGTGGGGAGGGGGAAAGTGCAATTTCCACCAATTTTAGGTCTTCCTGGGAACTGAGGTGTTCAAATCATTGCATGTGTCAAATCATTTTTCCCGTGGTCCTTCTTGGCATGATCAGTGAGCTCCCTGTGTCCGTCTTCTGTTCCCTGGGCGCTGAGTTGAAGTGGGATGCCCCAGTTGCACAGAAGCAGAGGTGCAGCACTGTGAAAGGGTTTAGTAGCAATTAAGGCAGCGTGTGCAGAAGCTGGGGCGGGTACTGCTTTTTCTATACTCTCCTTTATTGTTGCTGTTCCATATATCTTCTGCCCTAGTTCTGTGTATTTGATGAGACACAAAGCTGAGAGCTTTATTCCTCTTAAAGAAGTTCCTTGTACAAATATGTCTTATACTTACCAAGACTATTAGTGCAAAAATTCACAGTGAATTATGTGCTTTTCTTGCTGATTCTCTGAGGCTGATTTATTAGTTATTTTTTTCATAGCAAATGACAATCATTTTTTTCCATGTTATTTTTGTGAATTTGAGGAACCTGCCTTTCCTTGGAGTACATATTTTTAGGGATAGTAGGGAAAGCTATCTATGAAGTGAGGTTTGCCCTCCCTAGCATGGGTAAAGATCTCCTGTCCCTGAGGCAGAAGCCTTCACTGTGTTTTCCCTGTCCCTCTCTGGACAGCACCCAGCAACATGGGGATAAGGAGAAGCCCCAAGAAGACCGAGATGTAGTTACACACAATCCTTCCTGTGGCCCAGTATGCTTCAGGCCTCATCTGCCTTGCCACTGAGCCCCTTGGTGGTGAGGGAAAGGCTGGAGGAAGTCAGGGCTCTGAGCATCTCTGCCAGTGGGGCATGGGGCTCATTGCATCAGCATAGCACCTGGTCACAGGGAACTGGGGAAGTTCTCAGGGGAGTATTTGTGTTATTAACCTTTTGTGAACCATAGGAGAGGATTTGTTGGGCTCTTCTACTGAAGGATATGAATCCAGACATTAGGTGACTGTGTTCAGCAGATGTTATACTTACCTCTGTTACTCCCCATCATAGTCCTCTTGTACCTTTCTTTTGGAACCAGGCAACCCTTTCCATTCCTGTCAGCACAGTGGCATTTAACCCCCAGACTGTCACTACTCTAATTTAGGTATTTCCTTTCTTCAGCTGTCTTTTACCTGCTATACCTTTTTGTCTTTTCTTTCCCTTTTTTTGAATCATCTCTGTGGCATCTTGTGGTGTGGCCCATTGAGATGTCCTTCAATAAGGGGTATGTGAGAACAGAGAACAGTTATTGACCTGTGCTCCCTGCTCATAACTGCTTTTAAAGCTTTTGCTCTCATTAACATCCTTGTGACTAACAATGGGGATTGCATTTTACTTAATGAATACCAGGTAAATTAGTACTTTGTGTGAAAATAGGTAGTGCCTCAGTGGAGATGTTTGATGGTGTAAAAGCCGCGGTTACCTCTCAAGTTAATTTAGTTTCTACATGACACGATGGGCTATTTATGTTCCTATGTATTGCTTTTGTGTGTAATTCTTACCACACCTTTGCACTGCTCACTAGGGATCTGAGTTGGCTTTGGTAGTTGCCTTGTGAGACACCATAATTTATGTGTGCCGTAGAGCCCCCTGATGCAGGCACAGAGACAGAAGGTGTGTGTGAGGTAGGTTAACACTTTCAGCCTCTGTGATACTATCGTGTGTTATGGAGGCTTAAAATCTGGTCATTAAAGTGCAGGGAATGAAAGTGTAAAGCCAGGTGATGAAATAGTTAACGGTGTCTTTTAAGTAAAGTTTTGGTGTGTTTGCTACAAGGCTCAGTGGGTGAGAGCTTGCACATCTGGACAACTGTATTTCTGTATTCACCTCTTCAGAAGCCTGAATACAAGGGGCCCTGCTTTCTAGAACCATTGAGTATACGAAGCTATATGGATAAACTGCAGCTTTCATATTTGGTACTTCCCCTGCTTTTTAAGATGTCTGTGAGACAGTTTGTGCCTGGAGGCCCTAAAACCATTTGTGCCAGCAAAAAGACACATGAAATGTCTCCCTAGATGATACATTTTATGCTATAGGAAGGATAACATTTTGCTGATAAAAATTGTTGTTGTGGAATGGGAGACTGTCAGGTAGTAATGCTAACAAATGTGTGCAGTGTAGATATAGCACAAGGGGTTAGATGCCCAGCTTAAGGAACCACTTCTGAGCATCACGGCCATAGTACATTAGATAGCTATGTCATGAAGAACAGCTTTAGACTGTAATCATTAGATCCATTGTTAAAACAAGCCAGTTTGCATCTGCGTGTTCATCTGTAGTTAGCTGTGCAGTCTTGAGTGTTCTGTTCTGCAAGTGCTCTAATTGACTTCGGTTAAGGTTGGTGGTCCTAATAAGTATGACTCACACCTAGTCAAAGTGCTTTTCTTCATTTAAAATCCATATTTTAATTAAAATAATCCTGTACACCTCAATGTGCTATGCCAACGATGTTCAGCCACTGCCGAGCTGTATGCCTGGCTCGTTTCCATGTGGTGTTCAGTGATTTCAGAGTGCTCTTGTAGTCTAGGTAACCTCAGAAACAGTCTCCTCTTATAAGAAGAGACTCTTGCTGCCAGCATAAAAGGCTCTTTTGGGGGGTGCTGAGCTCGAGGTCCAGGCTAGGAGCACTAGTGCTTCTCAGCAGGGGTCAGGGGTTTGCTGTCAGATGCCCACTGGTGAGCAGCCCCACTCCCTGCTTCTGACACACTAAGATTCACCTCTGTTTAACAATCAGCTAAAGCATTTCTGATGGAAAAAACTATAGCAAAGGAAATTGCATCTGTGTTAATTTAATTGCATCTGGGAGCAGGGCTGAAAGGTGTATCCGACTTGGGAAAAATAGAGATGTGTGGTGGGGAGAAACTGGGAAGCTGGAGAAGAAACAAATTATATCATGATCTTCAGCATGGTACAAATCAATATGAGCTGAACAGCACCTGCAGTCACAATGGTGGTTGTCTGGGTTTCAGTATTTACGTTTGCAATTTAGCTTATTTGTGAGTGATTTCAGCAATCTCTGCTTCATAGTGAGAATGAGAAATGCATTTCTTTAACTTGCAATATTTTCATGGGTATGACTCCATACAGTGAAAATACTATTTTTAGTTATCAGGTGGATGATCTTTTCTTCTTTTTACATAAAGAGCAAGGAAATGCTACTAAGAGCCTTGAGAGCATGGCCACTGCTATGGGGGTTTTTGGTCTCAGTCGTTGATAATTTACATATGAATTATCTATTGATTCTCTATGTACAAAGCTCTTTGTAAACAACTTCTGAGTGAAGTTGAATTCTTTTGTGTTTCCTTGCAGCTATTAGAAGCTTTATTTGTGTAATCTTTCACTTCCATCCTAGTGCTGAGGATTTGGGTTTGTTTGGTTTTAAGTTAAAAAAAATCCTGTGACATGCCTCAGGATCTGCAGAATCAAATGAACAGATTTGGCAGGGAAAGCAAAACCACTTAAACAATAAAGATAACTTAAATTTCATTGTGTTCTATATTCCTTCTCTAGGATTTCAGGTCTAGCTGGTGATCGTTCAAGTCACTCTGAGACATTCATTGCATTGGCAGTAGTTCAGGTCACTTGCCACAGAACAGGATGGTGGTACTTGGTTATAGCTACCTATAACCATGATGGAATAGTAAGTCCAAGGCTACCATGCCTCCAGATGAAACAAGTATTAAGAGCTGTGCAACTTCTGGAAAATACTGTCATATACACAGTAAACTAGATTTACTTAGGATGTGTTTGACTTAGTACTTGTATTTTCCAGAAAATGCAGGCTGCCCATGTCTATGCTGCAAAGCTGGTGTGTGCACAGAGGGTGTGCTTCACAGTTTTGGACACCCAGTCACCTGGACAAAGCTGATGCACTCCCCAGAAAGCCCAAACATAGTAAAACATACTTTAATTCCTTTCTAATGAGATTTCTGGATGCTAAGAGGATGCACAGTTAGCATCTGCTGTACCAGTGCAGAGATACCATATTGCAGGATGATTCTGGATCTGTCTTTGCATGTTTTCTTTATTCATTCTCCATCTCTGGGTTCAAGAGGGATTCAAAGCCTTTATTACCTGTGTGCTCTCTCTGCAGCAACGTAATCTGAAAGTATTAAAAGCAAGATGGTTTAGATTTGTGGGTTTGGTAGGTTATTCCCACCAGCTCAAAACAGAATCCAGGCTACTTGCTCAACATGAGCTTGTGTGTTTGCCTGTGTGCACCACCTCTGTATTGTGAAAATTGGGTTCAGTGCTTGCCTCCAGACACAGACCGACCTTTGGTCTTGACTGTGTGTGGAGAGTCTGTTCATGGCAATGCTGAATAATTTGCCCTATAGTAAATGGAATCAAAACATCAGGAAGCTGAAAAAGCAAATCTGAGTTTAACTAAGGATAGCTCACATGCTCAAAGTTGAAGCTCAAGTCCTGATGCCCTGCTGTGATATGGCACAGCCAGAAATACCAGCTGTGTAATCCAGATGTTGCAGAAATGCTGTTTGGTGTTCAAAAGTCAGTGCTGGCTCAATCAGGGTGTTGGCCGCAGTTGAGGTGAGAACATCTTCTGGAGAAGTCTTTCTGCTAGCTTCTGGGTACCACCACATTAGATTTTTATTAATGAGGGGGACATGAGGATTCCCTGCACTTTTCTTATCTCTGCAGTTAAACTGCAGAATGCATTTCCAAGTCGTGTATGGCAGAAATTCTGTTCCAGCAAAGCTTTTGAAAATTCTGTGGAGATTTAGGCACGCTGGTTTTGTAAAGTGTTGATACTGCACTTTGGAGGGGGCCGTTGTTCCAGGGTTATGTTTGTAATTGCTGTCAAAGATGCTAAAAGCAGTGATTCCAATCCAGCAAAACACTTAAGCACTTACTAGACTTGGAGCATGTGTATGTTGTTCCAGTAACATCATCAGGACTGTCCACTTGCTTAAAATGAAACCTCTCAAAGCCTGGCACAGGTGGGGTGAGAATACTTTGCAATTCATAGTAAAAAGTCCTATTATTAATGCAGGGAAGACTGAGACTGTGTTTGAGAGTGATTGCATTTCCATCAATTTATAGCACGACCAATTTCTCGTAGGAGCTGCTGAATGTTAAAAGAGGAGGATGTGATGGGGGAAGGGGTGTGATAGGAAAGGGAGAGCGAGATGTGGCTTGTGATGCGTGTGTTTGTGTAGTCTAATTAAGTGCACCCTTGATAGGTTCTTTGTGCTTCATGTACTAATTAACTAAGAGACGAATTCCGTGAAGCATTTATTTATTTAAAATCAATTACATGATTTTTGGCAGATATAGGCTGAAGAGTTCACAAAGAGAGAAGATCTCACATAATTCTATCTTTTTTGAATGTGGAAAGGAGGTTTGTGAGATGACTGCAAATGGACACATTCACATGCTGCACAAAGATAAATGGGAGCCCTTCAGAACACAGTTGATGTCAGCAACAGCTGGGGTTCTGTCGTACATAGAAAAGAGCTACAGATGGCAGGTAAGAGGAATGAAGGCTGAAGCAGCACTGCATTCATGCCAAATATCTTGTTTGTTCAGATGCCTGGTATTTCTTTAGCAGTGAGAGCCCAACCCTGTCCTATATTGAGCAGTAATGCTCCTGGCAGAATTGAGTTTCTGGGTAGCAACTGGGTAGACCAAGGATATTGGGTTCTCCTAATTGATAGACTAATTTAGTCTGAACTTCTCAATTCATTGACCAGCTGAAAACATGCACTGGAGGTTCTGTTTTAAGTTTTGTTGGAAATGGGATGGACGGTGTCTGATAGGAAGCTATTTTCACCACCTTCCTAACCATATTACCAT
Organism: Urocolius indicus; assembly: GCA_013401255.1. NCBI lineage: Eukaryota > Metazoa > Chordata > Aves > Coliiformes > Coliidae > Urocolius > Urocolius indicus. The sequence continues at coordinate 202,883 of WBNH01003880.1, forward strand.
ACCAGGCAGAAGCCAAAAAAACTCCAAATGATTCAAAGGTCTCCATGTGAAAAGCAGCATGATATTCTGGGTACCACTGATACACCATGAAATTAAATCATTTGAATGCTCTAATATATTTTTGGTCAATGGAGCATGGTGAGGTGGAAAGCAGAAAACGAGAACGTCAACCTAGGTAAATTCAGCACTGGCCATCTCTCTTAGCTTACTGCCTCTCCTGGCAATTTGTTTCCTTGAAGGTATTTTCTATCATGAATTGCACTGTCTGCCTAAGCCAGTGAGGTCCGTGGGAGTCCTCTGCCAGTTGTTTTGTCAGGCTTGCTGGTTTATGAGTTTAGTATCCTAAATGGGATTAGTGTTAACCTCTTTCACTGTTCACAAGGTGGTGATTTTTAAAGGGGTCTTTTGAAATAGTGATAGCTCTGTTGTTTTCATTATTTTTTTCCCCCAATGGGTACATGGTCAAATGTGAAAGGAAAGTCCTTGCAAATTGGTTATAAGCTAGTGGTAGTCACATCATCTATCAGTGGCTTGATCTGGTGGCTTTGTTCCATTTCTGTGGAGTAGCAGCAGGATAAATGCACTGAAACACTTAGGAAACATGATCCTGGTTTCCCATGTGCAAGTCATTAGCACTTTGGAGCAAAAAGGGTCAGAATGAAGTGTGTGAACTCCTGGCCATCTATTTAGAAGCTTCTGAGTGGCCAGGTTGTGTTTTCCTGTCCCCTCTGGTGCTGCAGTGAACTATCCTTGTCCCTACTTTGAGCAATAAATAGGAGAGAAACCCACAGGGCAGCTGTGACGCCAAGGCCAGGAGTGCAGACCACTTACTGAAGGTACACTCTGCAGCTTTGGAAGGATGACAGGGAGCAGAGGCAACACAGGGTGCAGCATCTCTCCCTGCAAGTGTGACTGTGCAGCGTGTGTGTGGCAGCCAGGCTGGTGCTGTTAGTGGTTGTCACTGCCCACCCTGTCTCTGGCTGGCTCACACACCCACACAGTGCTTTCAGTTCTGTCTCACAGCACCGCCTGTTTGAAATGACACTGAATCTTTAGTCTTTGTGTTCTAAAAGCTGAATTCCATGCTCCTTGTAGCTGTCAGAACCAAGCAGAACTAGCAGCAGCTAGTTAGAAAACATGACCATTCAGCGCCAATTCAGAAAGGCCCAGTGTCTCTTTGCAGCAGGCTGTTGGATACAGGGCCAGTTCCTTTTGTTTTGCAGAGAGATGTATCACCAGATTGGAAATGTTTTCAAGGTTGGTTTTTTTGTGTTTTTTTTTTTTTTTTTTTAAGCATTTAACCTCACCTGGTTCTGTTTAATGTAGTTTTGCTTGTAAGCCTTCCAAATGTTAGGAAAGGGGGCACAGCTAGGAATGAGCTGTGCATGGCTAAAAGAAAAATGAAAAATTCCTTTGACTTCCACTGTGGCTTTTTTTTTTTCCCCTTCCAAAACAACTGGATGAACATTTACAATCTATAGGAAGGTGTGCTGGGTCCTGTGACTGACGAAAGCCATGAGTCCCACAGAGCTATTAAAAGGAAAGGACAGCCATGCCTCTCTGGCTGACGTTTAACACTGTTGAGGTGTACATTCAGAGAGAAAAGTTAACAGCTGAACTGATGAGGAAGCAGAAGTATTAAAGTGTAAAGTTTAAAAGGGCTTCTGAAAGTTCAACTGAATCCCAGGACTTGGAGCAGCTCATCACACTTAAATTCTCTCAGCCTCCAATTAAATTTATGCTTTAAGTATATGAGTGATTGTTTGACCTACACGTCTGCTTAAATTAGGTATATGATTAAGCGCCTTGATAACCTGCACTAAGTGTCAGAGCATTCTGAAATACTTTAATCACATTTCTTTAAAAGTGAGCTCCACTTGGAATAAATTGGATTCCTCCTTTCGCTTTTCTGCCTTGCCCTCCTCAATACTCCACATAAGCTTTTATGGACCTTTCTCAGATGTTTTCTCCCAACTTTTTTCTTGTCTAGTGTATAATACGTTTTCCTTCCAGCTCTGGTATGCTGTCCTATTGGGGTATCTTATTTCTACATTTCTCGTATCCTCCATCTTTGCCTTTTGTAAATTATTTCAGATGCTATAGTTGCACCAGCTCCAGGCCAATTTCTAAGGAGATTTAAGCTTATATCTGGAAGATGGTGCCCAAAGAGTAAACGATTCTTCTCTTCGTAGGCAGGAGATGCAAGTAGAACAGAGCAGCAAACTAAAATGCTACAGTATCTGAAAGCAGAAGCAACACAGCAGAAACTTTCTCAGTTGTCTTATTAAAGACAGAAGCATGTTAGTATGTCTGCATAGTCTTTACTAGGCTGCAGGTTAGTAAAAATTTACTGGTGCTAGATGTAGAATCGAAACCCCCACTTTGCTGTCTTTCATGTTTTGCTTGGTCTTTTGCTGGAGCAGAGCAGTTTAGAACCTCAGTCTGAAGAGTTTTGAATCCTCATCTCTAGATGCTGAGCCCAACAGCCACTTGGGAGAAGGATATTGGAAATGCTTTCACAAACTCTCCTCTCTCTTTGACTGCCTTATGCTATCATTTCTCCTACAAATATGGAGGAAAACTTTATTGAATATAAGGTTATTACCATTAAGGCAAAGCAAATGGTTGTTAATCAGTAATAAGATCCAGACTGTGAAATGGTTCATTCTGTGTTGGTCTATGAGCCATCTGATTGAGCATACTGTGAAACTGTGCATATGGGCTAGGCAGTGAAATCCTGCACTGATTTGTTGTCAGAGTGGCAGATGTTTTATTCTCCTGGTATATTCACTGTCATTTCTCACAGATGTGAAACAGAAGCAGAAGGAATTGAATTGCTGTGATCGTTCTCCAAGGTGGTTTTACAACTGCTTTCTCCTGTAATCTTGTGAAGTGTGAGAAGAGGTGTGCACCTCCTTTTACAACTGTGCTTTATCCTTTCACAGGTAACCTTCTTTTTCCCAGCCAGCTGTAATTTTCAACATGAGTGGTTTTCATGGTGTATCTCTTGCATATTGCTTGAATGCATTTAATACCCTTAATGGTGTTTTAAAGGTGAGCATTTTGATAAATAAATAAACAATCCTGCGTCTAAAACATTTCTCGCTTGACCTCTGGTCTGCATAGCCAGCAGAGTCGGGGTGAGAACATGGAGAAGGCAGAAGAGAATATGCTGATGTAAGTCTGGGCTGCCATGGAAGCAACCCCTTGCTGTACCGTAAAGCCTTTGGGTGCCAGCATATGCCGCAGGGAATGTTCAGGAAGTGAAGTGGGAGACAGCTAGTGAGTGTGGTTTTGGACAAACTTCGTCACATTGAGCAGAGTGGAAAAATTTGAATGCTGGCCAGTTTCTAAAACTGTTGGCTTTGGAAATGGCAGTTATTAAAAATCTTAAATCCAGCTCCAGGGGAGAATAAATGTAATTAGGAGGGTCTCTGCAGTGAAAGTTGTACTTGTCACTGGTGAGGTCACATCTTGAATACTCTGTTCAGTTTTGAGCCCCTCACTACAATAAGAACATTGAGGTGTTGAAGTGTGTCCGGAGATGGGCAACAAAGCTAGTGAAGAGTCTGGAGCACAAGCCAGGTTTGCAACCTCGTGCTTGACCTGAGGGTTTCCTTTTGTTTCTGTTAAGGTTCACCTTACCTGGTGAAAGGACATGTTTCTCCTCTGAGTGAAGTTGCACCAGAGTGGGATATAGCTCTAAATGTAGGAGCATACTGATTCTTGTCTGCTGCTGTCACTTTATTCTCTTATTTTATTCCCTGCTCTGCAGCCATGAGTAATTATCTTGCATGTAAGCAAGTGACACTTACTGTAGAAAAGGCTGAGTGAATTCATAGTTGAGCGAAATGTTTATAGAAGTAACCATTAGAGCTTGCTTTCATGTTCTGTTTGCAAACACTGAGAAGGAAAAATGTTGAAAATATAAACATTTCCTCTTTGATAGCCAAGAGACAAGTGTTTGAGCTCATGCCTTCCAGCATGGCATACCCAGAAACATGGTCATGACAGTGGTTGTATTTAGCCACTAAACTTCATTAAAGCCACACAATGGCTGACTATTGTAGGCATTTGTAAACAAAACAGTAAATCAGGAGAGCTGACAGGATTAAAATCTGTTGTCTGTTTTGAGGGCTAAAGTGGCACAATCTCAGATAAACAGAAGGAGGGCGAGCCCCTAATAACTCACACAGACGTTGCTTTTGGAACGTGGATGCTCTTTCTCTGCTTTTCTTCTCAAAGCTACAGAAGGGACCACACAGAACAAGCCTCTCATGGCAGGAGCTGTGTTTTTGGCTTGGAGTTGAGAGCAATCACCCCTTGTGTCCCGGGCACAGCGATGGCCCCTGAGCGCTGAGGAGCACGTGGGGAAGGAGGAGTGCATGGAGGGTGCTCTTCTGCTCTCCATCTGCTCTGTCCCCATCTGCCAGAGCAGAAGTGCCTTTATCTGAAGAGCAAAAGGGGAACACAGGACAAAGGGTGTCTGCAATATGCTTGTTCCCAATTCCACATCTCTGTGCGTGAATTCTGAGTGCTGGATGCTGAGGGCACCTGTAAAGCCTTGGTGGGAATAAACACGGGTTTTGTCTTTGTGGTGTATAAATGTCCACAAGAAAGCAATGCACATGTTACAGTGGGCACATGCTGAAGGCTTCTAGGAGAGTTGGGGAAAAAAAAAAGCAGGAATCCCAAGCAGATTCAATTCTGCTTGTTATTGCTGTCTTCCAGGCCACGTCAGGGTGTTTTACTGATAGCTGCTTCTGCAGCTGTGTCAGCAATGTGAGTGCAGTGCCTACAACCCGCTCAGCAGCGGCAGAGTCCTGAAGTCAAAGGCTTTGTACAGACCTGTGGCAGGAAAAAATACAAGCTGAGGAAAGAACAAGTTGCTGGTGAGCACTCTGCTCTGTGGCAGGATGCAGACCAAACTGGGAATGCTAGGAAGAGCTGGAAACCTAAAATGATTAACCAAATAAAGAAATGATTAGGTTTTTCTCTTACTCTCTAGCCTTTCCCATCTCGATTGGTTTTGTGCTTTCCAAAAAAAGACCCAACTCTATCATTAATAAAACCTTGTGTCAATTGTCTCATCCATCATTCTGTATTTCTTTTGACATTGTCATCTCCTAATTCCAGCTGGCCTACAATAGTTTCTTCCATTATTCACTTCCCATATTTCAGGGATGCTTTTTCCCATGTATCCCCTCAACCTTGCAGTTAGATTCTCACATACAGCAAAGCCGTTTTACTGTTCTTTCCCAGAATACCTCCTGAAAACTGTCCTTTTTTAAAGCTGACAAAATATGGGGCAATGGCTGTACCACGGGTGCCTGTAACCTTCTGGCTGTACTTCTGTCTCGTTGCCATCTTTGCCCTTCTCCCGTGCCTTCCTTCTTGAGCTTTGTGCAAGATTTTTTTTATGTTCATAGTTCCTGTGGGATCCTTGTGTTTAACAAGAATTGTTAGTCCCCAGAGTTACAGTAAAAAATGAGAAACATTGTAAAATCAGAGATATTGGAACACTGAGCCCACTGAATGCCATTTTGAAGGAACATTATCTTTTTCTCTCCATCTGTGGAGAAAACTGGTGTAACCAAATTCCCACATGTGCATCCATATATGTCTAAAAGTTGCTGGCTTGCCAGTGATCCTGCCAAAATGTGCTGCATAGTCACTGACTGTTTATCATTCAGGCTGTAATGAAGGCCTAAAATGAAAATAAAACAGATGAGATAATATTTTGAGGCTGTGAACTCATGCCTGGTTCATCTTGTTCTGTCACTAGATGCCCAAATACAGTTGGCAGATGCTGATGCTGCATTTTCTTGCTTTTGCTACTGTCATAACTAGAGATCAACAGGGATTAGCTGTGCACTTTTCAGCCCTCAGAGTGCCAGGCAGCCTTTGAACGAAATCTCTTGTCTAAATAACTGAGGTGGATCAAAGGCAGGAGAACAGATATTAAGTAGAGGAATTGGATTGATAAGAGGGAAAATAGAGCCAGATGGGGAAAAAAAAAAAAAAGAGAGGAAATAGAGGTGTAACAGCAACAGAGGAGAAAAGAGAGTGAGGTGAGAAAAAGGATAAATGAGGAAACGTGGCTGAAGTACAGATAATACAAACATAGAGTATTTCAGGTTGGAAAGGACCCCTAAAAATCGGAGTCCAACTCCCTGCTCCTTGCAGGACTACCTAAACTGCACCCTGAGATTATTGTCTAGATGGTCCTTGAACTTTGACAGTGGTGCTGTAACCACCTCCCTGAGGAGCCTGTTCCAGTGACCAACCACTCTTTCAATGAAGAACCTTTTTCTAATGTCCAAGCTGAACTTGATGCAGTTTTGTTCTATTTCCTCTTGTCCTATTGCTGGTCACCAGGGAGACAGATCAACCCGTCCCCCTCTCCTACCTCCCCTGAGGAAGTTTTAGATTGCCATGAGATCACCCCTCAGCCTCTTTTTCAAGCTGAACAAACCAGATGACCTCAGCTGCTCCTCATAAGTCTTGCACTTGAGACCTTTCACACTCTTGGTTGCCCTCGTCTGGACACACTGTAATAGTCTGATGTCCTTGTTATATGAAGGCACTCAAAACAGTCTTCTCTTTGCTTCCTCGGTTTGTTTTTCCTAGCATGGCCATCCTGAATAATTTAGGTGATACTAGCTATGTCTGCCAGTCTTGTCTGCTTGGTCATAGGCTGCTTATTGTGTGTTTGGGGGAATGGCTTTTTTTCTTGTTTCTCTAGCTTAGCCCCAAGAGAAGACAATGGTGCAAAGAATTGACATGAGGCAATTACCTTTTGTAATAAGGACATTTCCCCTGCTGTAACCCATACATGGTGTCTTCTGAAGAGGATAATGAGCATGACCTTCTGCTTTAGCCTCTTGGTAATACATGTTCTACATCAGCCTTTGGCTGCTCTGAAGAGTAAAATTCATAGCAGTTATCCTTCTGAGAGGAGAACAGCTTGCTACATTTTGAATTTATTCAGTGTTGTGTAGCCACTGGTTCATTAGGGCTAATGAAACATGCTATAGATGAGAACAATTAAAAATTAACATCAGTGTATCACTATGAATCAAGGCAGCTTTGGGTTTAGAAGTGTGCTGGACACTGGTAGTCTGTCAGAGACTCATCAGCTGTTCTTGTGGTGCACACTGAACAAATACAGGAAACTCTGAACAACTTACAATCAAAGCAGATCAGATAAGAAAAAACTTAACATGAATCAGAGGGAAAGATTAAGGTCTCTAAAGAAACTTAGTTCCACTTTGCCTTTTTCACCTGCTTCATTGTGCAAATAATCAGATTTGTAACACAGGTCTTGTGACACAAATCCTAACTGGCTGGTTTTGCTGCTGTTCTCTGCATGCGAGCACATTCTTGCTAAAAGCTCATCTCGTTTGCAGCATTCATAGGCCAAAATCGTCAGCTGGGGCTTGGTTCCAAGTAATAGATGAGGATTTTCTTAACATAAGGTATACTTTACTTTTCATTGAAAGGTGTCTATTCATTGTGGAGGCAAACATGGCCCAGTGATATTTCTTTAGTAATGAGTCACGCACTCTAATGCTTTCTAGAAACACTTCCCCTCCCTCTCCCCACCCTTTGAGTCATCAAGGTTTGGATGAATTTTTAATGTTGGGTGACATTGCAACTGTGAGGAGCTATTGGTCAGGCTTACCGGGACTGTGGGTACCTATGGACAAGAGGTACTCTTAGTATTTTTGAAGCAGAACCTTAGCTTTTCTACAGCTCCTCAAAAATGAGTACTTTCCCTTTATGGAAATACAAGTGGTGCCTGCACAGTTGGACTATAGAGGGAAGTGGGTCCTAATGGAAGGAGAAAAGTAGAAGCTTAACTCTTCTGCTGGGGCTTGGGCAAGCTAATGAACAGCTCACCAATCTCTGGGGCTGGCATTCAAAATCTAAGCTCTGCTTTTGGAGATGGTGGCACTGGTTTTGTCCTGTCAGAACTGGGGGTAATTTAGTGCCTTGTGGGAAGGAAAATGCTGTCATGGGCAGAGCTGGAATACACAGCCTTGGGTCCCTACTTGGAATCTGAAGAACATGTTTAAACCTGTGTATGTGAGGATTAGTGTGTTAGTCTCTTTTTTCACACTGAGGCTCCATCAGTCCCCTGAAGTGAGGGTGAGGAGCAGAAGATTTTTTTCTCTTTCCTCTTCCCTAGTTAAGCTGTAAGATAAAGGATCTGCTCTTGATAAAATTGAATTACAGCGATGCTGCATAGCCCCAAGGCTCAAGCTCTGTTTTGATGTGTTCTTATCTGAGCTGGGAAGACCCAAGCTTGAAAAATATAGCTTTGGACTAAGGAATGAGCCCAATGAGTCCAAAGAATGAGAATTTCCTATCTCATTTTTTCTAGATCTTGCAGCAGAAAACTGAAACTGACCAAGGCCCTTTGTAGAATCTTCTGGGACTCATAACTTAAGTAATGAGGAAGACTTAAATTTCCTGGGAGGGAGTTTATTCTGGACCAATGTGAAGTACACAACGCATAATGACTTCCCAACAGATTGCCTTTCTCTGTATGTAGCTGTGACGTGCCTCTTCCATCCCCCACTCTATCTGCATCTGGCTGTCATACCACTACCCCCTATTATCCTTTCAGCAGGATGTGATGATTCAAAAGCCCAGACCAGGTAGTGAAGAGGAGGAGCACACCATGGCTTTGCAAGCCTCAGTCAGGAGAGCGATATCTTTTGCATGCAGAAGCTGTAACAGGCAACAGCACAGTCTGACAATTATTCGTGTTCCTGAAACAGCATGGCACAGTCTGGTTCTCCCATCTCCGGCACAGTATCTGAATATCCCTGTTGGATTAAGCAGGGTGTTGGATTTTGTGAATATTCTTGAATTCTGTCTTGTCAGTTTTGCCTGCAAGCATATAAACCCTGCAGCCCTCTGAAATCAGTGACATGATTGTGTATGACAGTCATTAGTGGGTGAAACAGAAATCTGTCTGCCAGCATCTGTTTTCAGGGAGACAAATATAATTAAAGTTTAACCATGCTGCATTTGCTCTTTTATTTACTGTGAGCCAGTCCTCCTCTTTAAGCACTGCAGTCATGTTTCTTGTGGTCCTTCTGAGGAGTCTACTGCTTTTTGTCATTGTGTGTGTGTTTCATGTGATTGTGCCTTGTATTACTGATTGGTCAAACAGGTTTCTTCAGGGATTCGCTGCGGGGTAATGAGACTCTACCTTCTTGAATGTCTTCAAGGTTTTCCCAAAGGGAATCCTATCTGGTTTAAGGTGTAGGGATCGGCGCTCGG
>WBNH01003881.1:2752-85866 GCA_013401255.1 Urocolius indicus
TGTCCCAGCCATGGTCCCTCCCAAGATCGTGCCCACCCACTGCTGTTGGTGAAGGTAGGGGAAGGAATGCTGGAGGGACAGCCCTGATGTTATGCGAGTGGTAGTCAGAATATTGATATCAACAACAAGCAGAGCACTGCAAGAGCTACTGTGGAAAATCACTACCATCCCAGACCCACTACAAGTATCTGTTAAAAAACCCCAGCTTCTTCAGAAATTCTAGGTTGTGTTTGTGTAGGATATAAACTGCTATGCTCAACATCGCCCAAGCCCTAATTTACTTGAATGCTTCAGCCACAGGCGTATTTGTGTTAGAGTAGCAGTACAAACATTTGCCATGTTCTGAATAAGAGACTTTTTACATTAACTTGTTTTTTTCTTTTTCTCTGCATAAAGAAAAACATTGTTTTCTGTAATGTGCCAGGTGCCATCAGATGCAGATACAGAAGCAGGCTTGGTGAGAAAAGCTACCTTCTTCTAGTCCTGTTCATTAAAAGACAGTTGTGGGAGTCAACAGCATATAATTTCACCCTACAGAAAAGGAGTAATGTTGATGAACCAGAAAGACAAAACATATCACAAGAATTCATGAAAATGTTTATTTTAACATAGAACCTCATGGAACAAGATTTTTAATTCCCTTATAGGGCTGATAACTGATTTACAAGCTACCTCATTCCAAGGTGAGGTTTATACTAGGCAAAGCTGTAATTTTTTTGCCACTCCAGTTGTATAAGCCTGAACAGATTTCTGCAAATGTTTAAGCAGGCTTTAGACCAGTGCTGCTGGTGAGCATGGGTATATGTAGATACAAGCATCTCTAGACTTCTGTGTCCAATAATTACATATTGGGGGAGTGAAGGGGCACAAAAAAAGTCAGTAATAATCTCAAATAGCAGCTTCTACAGATATACTTTATTCTGGCTACTTTCCCCTCACCTTTAGCATTCCTGATCACCCAGTTGAAGAAATTCTTGAGTCCTCCAGCAGAGTGAGTCTTTACCCTTCAAATGCAAGGCCAGTGCCTGCAGAAGGTGGACACAGGAGAGCCTTCCATCTCTTGCAGGAATAGTCTAAAAGTGACCCTGTGTTGCACTGCTGGGTCTTTCTAAGTGACTTTTCTCTATCAGTACCTATGTAATGAGCCCTTAAAACAACATTTGTCAGATGGTTAGTACCTTGAACCTAGTACCTACAGAAACTGGATACTGTCTCCCAACATAGAGTACCTACCTTACAGCAGTTTAGGCTTTGTCAAATCTTTTCTACTCAGCACCTTAGTCTTGCTCCTCGTTAGGCTTTCACATCTAGGAACAGGGTCTGTTGCAACCATTTCTAGTTTAGCTGGGGAGGGAGGGAGGGATAGTGGAAGATGAGGAGGGATCACATAAGATTTCTTAGTGTATTCTTACATGGGCACTTAAAGGCTCACAAGGGTAGCTGTCAATTTGAGCAAGTTAAAGCAAAAATAGCTTGGCTAGTTGATATCAGCCTATAAATTTGCAACCCCTTTTCCTCATGCCTTATAACATCAAAATCCTCAAACATAAAGAACCCATAGTGGGGAGCTGGTGAAGCCTGTTGCAGGTACTTTGGTGTCAGTGATCCAATTAGGTTGCTGCGGGAAACTACTACTGTAATTTCTGAGTCCTTGATTCTGTTGACAGTCTTAAAAATCCACTAGCCCGGAGTGCTGCAGTTTTTATTAGAGGATATTGAAATGCCCACAGTAGTTGCTAGTACATATTAGCACTCGCAAAATGTAAGCAAGAAGGGGACATGTTAGTAACAACCCTGTGTTATTTGTGAATATTGAGAGTGTGGCTGTCTGAATTACACATACTATTTTGCAATATGTTTTAATGTCTCTGCCATGTCATGTGTTTTCTCTTTTGTTCCTATCAACTTTCACCACTGCACCCTGGAGAATCTGCTGCTGAAGCATTAGTTGCATGACACAGAGCCCATTCATAGTTATGAAAGCAGAGCAGTGCATTTGTGCTGCAGAGACTCCATCAGTCAGAAGCATTTGGGTGCTTTTTGCTCTTTGTAACTGAAGTTAGGTTTGTTCAGCACTGGACCTGAGTGTTAAAGACATGAGTGCTGCAGGAAGGGAACTCAGCTGCCACAAAAGTTGCTTCTACTTAGTTGCTGCTTTTCTTTCTGGAAAGACTTGCATCCCCTCTTGGTGTGTTTGGCATAAAGCCATCATTAAAGTGGTTCTTGAACAACCTGTAGGAACTGTTACTTATTTTTTAAACAGAGGTAAAAATTGATTATTGTTATTTACATGAAAAGGCAATGGGTTTTGATTTGGACCAAAAGCAGTGATTTCCCTCTTACTCCTTGTTTAGTGCTTTCAAGGTAATTTTGAATGGTTTGTGGGTTTTGTTTTCCATAAAATTGCCACTTTGCAGTGTTACAGCTTTCAGCATGACAAGCAATTATTTTCAGGTATTTTTTAATTAGCACTCTTGCCTGGTAATAACTGAAAGTTACAGAGTGTTCAGAAGAGGTCATAAAAGCCTTTAAGCTTTACTTAACCTGCTTTGTATAACTGTGTGTTAAAATCAACACTCATCACTCCTTTCAGAACAGAAGCAAAGAATAAAAGAACCAATATACATAGAATGGCAAACAAGCTTTCCCAGAATCTACTTCCAGACCCTTTGACATGTGATGTGCACTTAGTCATAGTCATGTACGACTATTTTACAGGCATTTTTCTCTAGGGTAAATCCAAAACAGAGTGAGCCTTGCATGCTGCCCTGGCTGTGCCAGGTTGTGAAGGTTTATGTGGTTAACCTGTATACTGCATCATTGCTGAATCAGGGCTGAAATCTCAGGGCATGCTTGTTGGACAGCCAGTTCCGTGAACTAAATGTATCGTCTGCTTTGTTTTGTCTTCTGCAGTGGTGCTCAGCAGTAAAGATGACAGAGACTGAAGCTCTCAACTTGCAAGGGTTGAACCTGAAGAAGTTGTCCTGCAGTGGAAGCATTGATGTATGCAAATTTGAATAATCTCTCACAAGTAAAGAAATCTAAATTTAAAGCATTAACAAGACCACTAACATATTGGGAGATGGGAAGTGGCACATGGGGAAACACAGGAAGCATGCTCAGCCTGTCTGCTGCACCATCCACCAGAGACTTCACAATTTCTCCCATTTATCACTTAAGCAAGTTAGGTGAAATGCTTAATTCTCCCACCTTGGCAATAATTTTATGTCATGTTATGAATAGCCTCTGAGAACTGAAGGCTCATGTTTACTTTTCTTCTGAATCAGCTGTGACATACATTTTTATTTCTGTAGTTTTAAAGTGCTCAAGACAAACTCAGATGCACATAAAATTCTATTGGAAGCTTAACTGAAGAAATGCTCCTTTGCTCCACTAAATTGTCCTTTGATAGTTGACTTTCAAATAGCATAATGTTCTTCATAATCTCTCTCAAATAAAAATCTCTCTCAAAAACAAATCTTTTTTAACCTCAGCACAGGCAGTTCCACAATTTATTCTAAGGACAGACAATTTTAATTTTTATTTATTGAAATGGTATTAGGTCTTTATGAATAAACCATGATCACCGAATCTTGAGGGCTGGAAGGGACCTTGAAAGATTATCTAGTCCAACCTCCCTGCCAGAGCCAGATCACCTAGAGTAGGTCACACAGGAACTCATCCAGGTGGGTTTTGAATGTCCCCAGAGAAGAAGACTCAACACCTGTCGTTTAGGCCCATCAAGGGACAAAAGACAAAGATTAGACTCAAGTGCCAAAGACTTGAGAATTCCAAAAGCGCAGGGAGGACTTAATTGCTGCTTATGGTCCAGGACAAAACAGACCAGGCTTGGGGAAGGAAACAAAAAATAATATAATCTACCACCAACTAAAGCATAACCATTGTGGTGGTTTAGCCTGATGTCTAACCAGTAATAAAATCACTCCCACCCCTAAACTGGACAGGAGAGAGATAGAAATATAACAAATGGCTTGTGAGTTAAGGATGGAGAGATCACTCAGCAATTAGCATCACGGGCAAAACAGACTCAGCTTAGGCAGAAAAGGTTTGATTTCTTAAACAATAAGAGCAGGGTGATGAGAAATAAAACTGTCTTTAAAACACCTCCCCCCTCCCCTCCTCTTCCCAGGACTCCCTTTCCTTCCCCTCCAGCGGCGCAGGGGATGGGTGTTGCAGTCAGTTCATTACAGATGGACTTTGCTGCTGCTGCTTCTCAGGGGGAGGCCTCCTCACACTTCCCACTGCTACACTGTGGGGTCCCTCCCACGGGAGACAGACCTTCAAGAACTTCTCCAGCGTGGCTCCTTCCCAGGGGCTGCAGCTTCTCGTGAACTGCTTCAGCACAGGGCCTTGCATGGGGGCAGCTCCTCACACACTGCCCCAACATGGGTCATCAACCGGGAGAACAGGTACCGACTGCTCCAGCCTGGGTCCCCTGACGGGATCACAAGTCCAGACAACAAACCTGCTCTGGTGTGGGCACCTCCCACCCAGACTGCCAGGTCCTGCCTGGAACCTGCTCCAGGATGAACTTGTTACAGAGTTACAGCCTCCTTCAGGCATCCACCCGCTCCAGACTATATTTAATAAGTTATGCAGACAATGAGATACCATTTCTGTAACATGAAAGGTACCCTGAAATAATGTATTTTTTTGAAGATGCAAACATGGTGACATATCACATGGTAAAAACTGGGATGCAACCTTAGATAAGGAATCAGCTTAATTTAGGAGCACTGGTGTCATTTATTACCTGAAAATAACATTGTTTTAAAAATAAGTTAATAGCTTTGTTTCACATCTGCAGAAATATATGTAATATTACTCCAGAATAAGTGGCAAAAGAGAAGCTCGGACAGGTTCCCAGCATCCATGCATTCAGTACTGGCATGCCAACCCCAAGATAGGTGTGAGCAAACTCTCAGCCTTGTCTGAGGTATTTTTGTTTTGTATTTTATTGTTGTAAATCTTACAGACATTAGCGCTCTGTTAAATAAAGGAAGGTAGCACAGTAAACACATCACAACAAAACAGCTGGCCAGAAACCTCCCACCCTGCCCTACTCCAAACAAAAAGCCCACTCCTCTCCCCGCTGCCCCTTCCCCCAAATCAAACTACTGCAGCTTCAAACCAGGGGTCAGAGACCTGTGGCAAAAAAAACATCAGAGGAATTACATTCAGTAGATGTGCAGTATCAACATTCCAGGCTCACATGTATTTATATATGTATTTATATTTATATATAGAGATCATTAAATGTTTACAAAGAACAATATTGTTACAAATACAATACTATACTTTTCCCAACGCTTTACAATAGTTTCTATTCACCCTCTTTACAGAACAATAGTACAACTTCATAGTCTAAGTACTGCGCTAGATAAATATGTACAAGAGATCTCAACCACATTGCTGTCTTTAGAAATACATTTCATTTAGAAAACAAGGAAAGCAAGCAAACTTGGAAATCCCCATTAAGTTTTGAAAAGTTGAACATGATTGAAAACAGATGTGTGAAACTTGCCAATGAGAAAAAAAAATATAAGGGATGTTTCATCCTTAATGTAAACACTGATGCGTTAATTAGACTGTATGAAGCAGCATGGACAAAAAAAATAATTTAGGTCTATCACTGAAGGAGGAATATAAACCAGCAGTTTGGATTTGTTAGGAATTCATGTTATGCAATCCAACAAACTGCTGCAGCAGCCTAGAGAACTGCCAGCCTTCCCTTTTGAGCTCCTTGAAACTCCTTTTATGAAGTAAAATGGGATTGTTTACAAGACTGTTACCAGAAGTGTGCATACACAGTGGACCTCCCAGTTAGAAACCTTACACACATACTGTAACTGGAAAAAAATGACTTTTTTTTTTTTGCTAGACTCTGATCCTGCAAGCATTATTCACTTGCTTAATGTTAAGCACCTATTTACTGTGAACTGTTCAAGCACTCACGTGCCAGTAACTTCACAGAATCGTGGCTGCAAGATTTTCACAGAAGCAGCTTTTTTATCTCTAGATACATTTGCATGTTCAGGTCTTCATCATTTCCCAGTGAAGTGGGTTAAAGACTCCACCATATGAGCTGGACGTGACCACAGAAACAAGTGAAGCTGAGGGTGTAAACATAGCAGGAACCAGAAGCACAATATCTGTGTCTTCAAGAGTTCATTAAATTTCCTCAGGCAACTTATGGAAAGGCTGCACTGTATATATTTTTCAAAATTGTACATGGTTATATATCATATTTACATATATTACTATATATATGGAAAGTTCTGGGAAAAAAAAAGTTCAAATGATCATAAACTAGATGTCTACAGTTAAACGATATACTCACAAGTCATTCACTATCTAGTTGCATCAGTCAGGTAGCAGAGGTAAATACTAACCTGGAACACTAACACTGCTCTCTTGTGCAATCTGCTGTTCTGGAGATTTGGATCAAATTATTTAACAACAAGAAATGCAGTAAAAACAAGTCATCATATATTAAACTCAACACTAAAACATATCCACTTACTACAATAGTTTATGCACCACTTCATCATCTCCCTGAAATATTTACTGCCCATGGAAATGTGAGGTTTACTCTGTAGTTCTGAGCAAGCCCAGGGATATATCCATGAGTCCCGAAGGCCAAAACCGGGCCACTGTCAGCAGAGTGCTCCGCGCCCCTCAGCAGCGCCCGCGCTGGTGCGCGGATGCACGCACAGGCCCACTCTTAGCAGCCTCCGTCGGCATGTCGAGGCATCAGCACTGGACTGCAAGCAACACTTGCGTGGCACAGTCCACCCCGCAAGGCCTGAGAAACAAGCGACTATGACCAACAGCTCATTTTCAAAGCAGAAGTGGTGCGTGGCTGTCTGCGGCCTGCTCTTGTTCTCATCTCACTGAGCTTTTTCTATCACAGTAAAACACAGCACAAACTGTTTTGTCAAAAGAAATCAACGTATTAGCCTGGACTGGTTCCGTTTCAGCATAAACACCAGTACACAGGCTTGGTAAAAAGCAACTACAGAGAATGGAGAATTTTCCTCTCACTAGGCAGAAGAGTCACTGCCTTTTTTTTTTATTCTCCTCTTAAAAATACAACCCACCCAATTAAACTCCTTCTTCCCCTTTTGTCTCTAGCATGCAAGTTACAGGCCAATCAAATCCTAGATTTCATATATCCATAAAGTTTATCATCTTCATACAAGTGCATATAGTATACTCATATCTCCTTTAAATGCCATACATATGGAAAAAAAATCACAAGTTAAATTATATAGCAAAATAAATAAGTTTATCCCCACCTCATCCCTTCCACTGTTATCTATACCATGAACTAAAGAGAAGTTGATAAAATTAGACAGGTCTTTGGACAAAAATATATGTTAAAACTGGCTCAGAGAACAAAATCACTTATAATACTCTGCAGATCTCTTATATTCAAACTTCATAAATAGCAAGCACAATGTTAAAAATGTCTATATACACTGGCACACATGACTGTGTGCACCAAATTCAGAATTAAGAGTCTAGAAAAAGTGTAGCTATTCAGGAAAGACTCTCACAATTTATCCTGTAGATATTTAAAGATCCCCTCCCTCTCCTTTAACCTCTAAAATAGGTGAGGGACTATAAAACATTTAAAACACATTTAAAAACAAAGTAGAAGAAAACAAAGAGTTAGAAACCTGGGGGAAGAGAATGGGAGGCAGCTGTAAAAAACGCCTCCCAAATTAGTTGGCATAAGCAATGCAAGCCTAACAGGTTTCAGCAACTCACAGAGTACCTTTTGATGTCCTACAATCAAGACAAACAGATGACACAGGAGAATTAAAAGCTGTGTATTCAGACAGTCAATTTTACAACAGCAGCATTTACTGAGTCTTAGGAAGCAGGTAATTTTTCCTGAGGGCAAAACTATCCTTTTGGTATTCTACTTTGCCTACAAACGTAAACCTTTAATACTGAGCTCGAGGCCGGTGGGAAAATAGGGCAAGAAAAGCAAAGTCACATGCAGGACATCCAAGAGAATACTTTGCACCTTTTACCTTTATGTGTTTGAAAATGACATTTTTCATTTAGCAACATCTAGTTTACTCAGTTTTTCAAATAACAGTCACAAAGATAAAACCAATTATGTAGCATGAGGCAGGGACTATCTTCTTTGTGAATCCTGTTGTGAACAATGCTGCTGTTATTTTCCTGCTTTGCATATGGAACTGCCATGAAGTTTAACTTGTGAAAAGATGCACTCAAAACAGTCCCATAGATGTACTTTGCTCCTTTACAAAATACTGGGAAATTATGGGACGAAGAGGAAGCAGGGAGGGAAGAGAGAGACAACACGTTTTGTATCTGTGAGGACAAGAAAGAGAGAAAGAGAAAGAAAGAGAGAACACAGAGAAATGCAGCACTAGAGAGACAAGCACTAACAAGGAAAAGCATCCTCCATGCACATTGTGATGGTGAGGAGTCGGCTTCAGATGTAAATAGGCTGCTCCTGCGCAGTTAACAGTCTGTACATGGCAGCTGGCATAGTCTTCATATGAATCTAGAGAAAATACAGCCAGTTAATCAATGTTCTTAACTTGCATAGTACAGCACTGGTGAGGCAGCTAGCTAACTAAGGTCATATAGGATCCTTGTCATAAAAAACATCTTGCTTATGTCCAATCTAATCTACTCTCTTTTCTGTTTAAAATCATTGCCCATTGTCCTTTCACTAAGACATAAGTAAAAGGTCTCTCCATCTTTCTTAGGAGCCTCCTTTATATATTGAAAGGCCACATTAAAGTCTCTCCAAGAGCCTGCTCTTTTCTAGGCTGAACATACCAACTTTCTCAGTCTGTCTTCACAGGAGAGGTGTTGTAGCCCTTTGATCATTTCTGTGGCCCTCCTCTGGACCTGCTCCAACAGGTCTATGTCTTTCTGTACTGAGGATCCCAGAGCTGGATGCAGCACTGCAGGTACAACTTTCCAGAGGAGACAGGGGGAATCACCTCCCTCAACCTGCTGGACATGCTGCTTTTGATGCAGCCCAGGATAAGTTGGCTTTCTGAGCTGCAACTGCACACTGCTGGCTCATGTACAATTTTTCATCCACCAGTAGCCCCAAGTCCTTCTCTGCAGGGCTGCTTTCAATCCCTTCATCATTCAGCCTGTACTGATGTTGAGGACTGCCCTGGCCCAGGTGCAGGACTTTGCACTGGGCCTCGCTGAACTTCATGACAGTCACAGTCACCCTCTCCTCAAGACTGTCAAGGTCTCTTCTAATGGAATCCCTTCCCTCAAGCGTATCAACTGCACCACTCAGCTGGTCGTCATCCACAGACTTGCTGAGGGTATACTCAATCCCACTGTCTATGTCAGTGATGAAGATATCAAACAGTATTGGTTCCAGTACAGTCCCTTGAGGGACATCACCTCCTACTGCTTTCCACTGGTTGTTACTGGTAATGGGGACAAACTATGTATATTGCCGAGACATGTTGCCTGCTCTTACCTCACCAACAGCATTTGAGAGGATGTGAACAATCTTCTCATGGGGTGTTGCTACAACACTCTGCCCATTGATTTCAATGATCCGATGGCCGACACGCACACCTCCTCGCTCTGCTATACCTCCTCTCATAAGGCTACAGATCTGAAATGGGAAATGACAAATTTGTTAGGGTGTGGATAAGGAACAGAGGCTTTAGATTCCCCATTTTTGCAAGTAAACTCTAAGTCTGCACTTAAACTCAAGAGAGTTGCAACAAATTCTAAAAACGTAAGTGATAAACAGCTACTGGATGTTGTTGTCCAAGCAGAGAAACAACTGTCGGAAAAGACTGATTGTATGTCACATGTGCTGTGCTTTGGAAATTTAAAAGTGTATGAAGGACTAGAGCTTAACAATGCTCAGGGTACAGGTGTCTTACAACAAAAGATCATGGACAGACTTTTTCTTTTGAGACAATGCAATGGCTTGGTTAGAAACACGAAGGACGTAGACTGAAAGCAGCCTCTCCTACACGTTTTCATTTCTCTAACAGAAAAGACAGCTTTTCTGTTCCTGTGACTGACTCTAAAGTTGTGAAGTAGAGTCAAAGACAAAAAAGTAACTCTGGTTTACTCAGCTTTTATATCTTAGATATAACACATATTCAAAGCCCTGTTTACTGTAAGAGAGAACACAGAGGCTTTGCTCTTCCCACACTGAAACTTGCCCACAAATGGGTAAGAAGTTTCATGTATATTAAAGCTTAACCAGAGAGTGTGGAAGCTACTTACAATCCCATTCTGCACACTGAAGCCCAGCTGGTATCTGAGGTCCGGTCTTCTGATCAAGACTGTGGTTACTGGAGGACACCTAACTATATTCAGTTTAACCCGGGCTTGGTTTTTCAGACCCTATGAAAAGAAACCACCATGAAAAATGTTGGCAAAGACAGTGAAACGTTTGACATCGGCACCATGGAAGGAGACCAATGTGTTAAAACATTGACATGGGAACAGCCCTGAATAAACAGGCCTTTATACGTATTGCTAGGGAAGCTGATCACTGAATGCCACACACAAACATCAGAGTATTCAGTGAAATGAGCAACAAAATAACAATTTTTTCTTGCCAAGAAGCTAAGACAGTTGTTTTAATAAAACTAGCTTCCTGTCAGCAATTTCTTCATTTGATAACACAAATCATGTGTAAAAGGAGTACTAAACAGGTCTATGCAGTTCACCATAAAAGCCAATGACAGTGGTTGGGAAATGGAATTTTAAATAAGTAGCTAAGATAGTTACAAACAAGTGGCTTCCCTAATGACATATATTAAATTCTCTCAAGCAAATGGGAAGTCCCACTTATATCATGCTTGTATAGCAGTGCTCCTAATTTCCATTCCTCCTGCCTTCCAGATGAGTTATATCATATTCATCATGAGCAACTTGCCACCAGAAGAAACCTGAAGGGAGAAAATTAATTTTCACACTCAGGGTAGTAAACCACTGGAATAGATTACCCAGACAAGCTGAGGCGTATCTAACTTTGGAGTTATTTAAATCCTAGAGGGCATAGTCCTAAGCAACTTGCTCTACTTTGAACAAAAGTGTTGGGCTCAACCAGCTTCAGTGGTGACTGCCAGCCTCAGAGACCCTGTGATTGTATGGCTCCTTATAAACTCACATCTGAAAACACAGATAACAGCAATCTGACCCTTTTTACAACTTCAAGTATCCAGAGCACTTGGAGATTGTTAGAATGTCCTTCTGAAATGCTTCATTCACCCAATGGATCAGCCATAAATAAATACATAAATAAATTCCTCATTGAGAAACAACTGTGTTACAAATAACACAGAAACTTCCACCTTACTTAATACAACACCTACCAATTCCAATACCTACTTCTGCACTCTTTCTATATTTCTATACAACGGAAATCTGGGTCCCAGTGCAACTTACAGGTGTCTGTCACTGACTTCAAAAGGTTAATTCTGAATAATATCTCCTCCTATAGCTAAGGCAATACACTGAAGTCCCTAGATCCAGTTTACTGCTCTTGAATCTAGAGCTAAACTCCAGTTTTAGCTGTGACTTGAGTAAATAGATTGGCAATCTGCAAGGGTGAACTGCCTTACATTTGCTTTCTTAAGTGCCTTAAACTGCATGCAGTCATCACAAGGGAAATGGCCATCCTCACTTCTCCACAGTGCTGAGCTCAGTTTGGCTCATTATTGAAAGTGACCTCAAGAGAAGGGGCATGTGAACACAAAATGACACAGCACGTGGCGGTAGGAATTGCTACTACTCAGCAGAAAAATGGTCTGAACTCCATCTCTTCCATGACTACGAACTCCTCCTCTCTGGAGAGGTGTTTGATGCACACCACACATGTCCAAGAACCATTCAATCTCTATATGCAGGTCTTCACAACAACAAACAGGGACTAATTAAACCTGCACTAAGCTATGGGAACAACGTTTACTCAGAAGTCTAAGGGACTTGTACCTCAGACTTCTAAATCCAAGAGGTCAGGAGTCATGCGGAGTACCAGAGGTGCCCACTTGCATGAAGAATTTAGGTGCCTAACTTCAGGTACCTGAGTTCACTCATGTTAGGTGCTTTCAACAGAGCTGATATCATTATGCTTTTACTATCCTGGCAAATGTGCAAGTTACTTGTACGTCATTGTACGTAATGTCACCCCCAACAAATAATTTTCTAAC
The DNA here is from genome assembly GCA_013401255.1 of Urocolius indicus. NCBI lineage: Eukaryota > Metazoa > Chordata > Aves > Coliiformes > Coliidae > Urocolius > Urocolius indicus. The sequence goes on from WBNH01003881.1 coordinate 14,974, forward strand.
TTTACAGAAAGCACATGTATTTAAAGAGTGGCCAATTTCCAGTACTACGTTGGCTAGTAATACGTGCTGATCAGAAACAAAAAAACTGCATCATTTGACTAACTTATTTGTTTATTAGTCCCTGAGTCTGCTTCTGACACTAGCCAGGACCAGATGCTTCTGGAAAAGACACAACATAATGCAATCAGGGAATAACCACCACACATGGAAAGCTTCTTCCAAGCTCTGTCAGTTTGCAATTGGTTTATGGTCAATTAGTAGCAGAGGTTACATCCGTAATACTGGAGTTATTTTATTTGAAGTGCTTGCAAGCTACTCTTCTTACCTACAAAACATTCTCATCTTTTCATAGGAGTCTTTATGGCAGAAATCTGAAATGCTGAGGTATTTCTGCCACAATTAAACGTGTGCTTAGATCATGCAGTGGTACATATGCTTGTTACCAGAAGCACTACATAAACTGCTTCAGAAGCATAGTTATGAAGCCCTGCAAACATACAGACTACCTTCTCTTTAGAAAGACAAAATAAATGGCTAACAGTTCCTATGGCAACAGCCATAGGAGGAAAAGAAAGGTCTGCAGAAACAAGGGAAGGGCAAAGCTGGTTGTTTCTGTTTTGAAAAAGTACAGAGAAGCACAACAAAACTCCACCTGAAAAGGCTCTGAGTCACAGAAGCATAACTCATCACAGTTTTAAAAATAAAACTGATGTGAGATATGAAACAAGCATGGCTAACGGGACCTTCCTTCCTTCCTTCCTTCCTTCCTTCCTTCCTTCCTTCCTTCCTTCCTCCTTCCCTCCCTCCCGAAATGTAAGACTGCTTTTGCCATGTTTTTAGTATGCTACACTTCCAGGCAATCATTTCTGCTTACTGAATCTAAAACAGCTGGTTCAGTGAGTTAGGCATCAGACCATGAACATTTTCAGAAACCAAAATGGGAATTCTTTACAGCAAACTTCTTAGCTTGAGTATTAACAAACTAACCCACAGAGAAAAAAAAATATAAATTATTTTGTAAATGCAAAATTTACCTTGCAATTTTAAAAAGTACAGAATGATTACAAAAAAAAGGAGGCATTCCATAATACAACTTATTGCCAGAAAGCTGTCTAAATAACTAAGTATGTAAGTTATAGAACCGTATTCCTAGAAAACAGAGGAGGGTTTCTGTGTAGTATGACACCACCATTACATGATGTGCCTACATGTTATCTCCATGATCTCCAGAAGCTCTGTGGGGCTGCCTTGATAAATAACAAATCCCATACAGCTTCATCTCAGACATCATCTAGTGATGTACCTTTCCAGCTCTTTAAACTCTAATGTTTAAATACTTGTTCCCTTGTATGGTACAGCTACCCCAGACACTACTCAGTTCCAGTCTGCCTGCGAGCTTTTTGAAGACATGTACTTTTCTGACAACTAGACAAAAGCTCTTCTAATCAAGATATCCTATTTAGCCCAGGAAAGAGGAACACCATACTTTCAATAACTTGGGCAAAGTTTCTACAGAGGTAAGCACATCTACAATTCAGAGTTTAAAGCTTTTAACAGTAGTTACAAACAACAACAAACCAAGCATCAGCTCTATTTCAGTCAGACAGCAGGAGGCATTTAAACAGCTAATACAGCCTAGGACAGTGTTAGGCACCTGTACCTCCATTTGTCACTTTAAGGATATTTCTGGCAGTATCTTCCTTCTGAACAAAATATTCTCTTGTGGAGCAAAGTTCTACACTGAGCCCTTGTCTACATAAGTAAATGGCACAGCTCACTTTCTGGAAGTCACGAAATTGGTGTAGCGTAACTTCCACTGCAGTTTAAAGATCATAGAATGGAAAGTGCTATACAAACATTTGGTAATGTTCTATACTTCTGCTCATCTATTATGTAATCCCTTTGAAATACATAATTTCCAGAAATGTTCTCCATACCTTTATAATGCTTTGACATGTTGACAGGGGCAAACCAACCAAACTGGTCCCATTGATCGACATGATCTGGTCCCCTATGTTCAGCTTCCCCGACTTCTCTGCTGGTCCTCCGTGCATCATGTTGGCGATGATAACTGTAGGCAAAATGGATCCCCAGCCAGACTCCACAATCACTACACCAAGGATTTCTCCTTTTTGCTTTTCAATGAAAACCTGTGTCATGAGAAAAGGGTTTCAAGAAAAAGCTTCCTCATATCTATGGCACTGACTAACAACACACCTCTCACCCTCACCCCGTGCCAACATTCATACAATCAACAAACATACATACCTCCTTACTTGCCACCTACCTTCCCAATTTGAAGGCAAACCAAAATAGCGTACACAACCAGATTTCATTTGTATTCAAACTCAAAATAACTGGCACTTTAGAATATAGATTTTTGCTTACTATGAAAACTTTTTTCTGCAGAAGAAATTGGAGTGGAAAAAGTCCTAGTGCCAAGGGCTTCGTCAGACAAACACACAGAGGAAACGACTGCAAGAGTTTATGACTGTGGATTGGGAAAACACTGCCTGTGTGTTCCAGTGGTGCACTAGTTCATCTCTATTAACCAAGCTGCAAACCCTTTCAGCAAATCTAATTCTTTAAAATTTGGAATCAGTCACTTTCACTAAGACCTGTGCCTCTATAAATTTTATACTGTTTACAGTATTCTGACAAATGTATTAATCTGTTGAAGTTCACTTTCAAACGTGACTGAAAAGTGTCCAATAAAAGGAACAGAAAAAGATGGCAAATTATTTCACTGCTCATAAATTTTAGGTTCACTGTTTGCCTTTGAAACAGAACTGGTGACAAGGTGTCCTACTTGGGAGGATACTGTAGGCTCACTGAGGTAATGTATAGGAAGTATTAATGGTAGTCTGATTTCTGCCAGCATGGGTCTGCAACAGGTACACAGCAGCTTAATGCTGTTAAGGAAAAGGACAAAACAAAACAAAAAAGATACATACATCTTTGCAGTTTTCAGATTTGGAGAAGTGAATCAAGTCATCATTGTACATGTCCTGGGTATTGAGCAAGTCACTGTATTCCTTCTGGCTAAGGTCTTCAGGGTTGATTCCATTTGCTCTCAGAAATTCCTGGTAGGCCACACTGAATGCTTGACCTATGGACTGTGCAATCAGCTGTGCCTGGAGAGTTCCCAGAGAAGAGAAAAGGAAAAAGTGAAAACATTGTAATGGTCTTGTCCACTGACACTTTCTACGTTAAAATTATACTGTAAAATCAGATATCAAGTCAATTGATTCTACAAGCTACTGCAATCCAGTTAAAAAAAAAATTTGCTTTACAAATTAATTTAGAAGACCCCAAAAATGTCAACATGTGCATGAATCCAGCTTGGTAAGCAATTATAGATGAGATGTATAAATAAAGCCATCCTTTCAGAGGTAACAGCTGCCAATATAAAAGTAAAGATATACCCACTGCAGGGACTGTGGCTTACACCTACAATTCTTCCCACATGTGCAGATCTCAGATGGCTCTCCCTTCTAGCAGAGGCAATGCTTTTCTCTGACAAGCCGGCAGTGAAAATGAAAATGTCTACTAGAAAACACACAATGACATTTAAGAGGGTATTCTCTCCTTTCCTCACCCTGCTTTAAAAGCATCGTGTCCGTATTACACAGAATCATAGAATAGTAGGGATTGGGAGGGACCTTTAGAGATCATCTAGTCCAACCCTCCTGCTAAAGCAGGTCCATCTATAGTAGGTCACACATGAACACGTCCAGGCGGGTTTGGAAAACCTCCAGAGAAGGAAACTCTACCCCCTCCCTGGGCAACTTGTGCCAGGACTCCCTCATCCTCACAGGAAATAAGTTTTTTCTTAAGTTAAGGAAAAGTGTTTCTGTTCCAGCTCTTGTCTACTACCCCTGGTCCTATCGCTGGATATTGGCTGCTCCTACCTCAGTCTCAGATGAAATGGGAAAAGGGCAGCAACTAGGGACTGGAAATCCAGGCCTGGAAATGGTCAAACACACCTGCTTCTCCACTCTGCTACCTCCTTCAACCTCTTTCCCTTACATTTCCTGTTTCTCTCCCTCCAACTCCAATGAGTCTGTAACTTCCCTTCCCCTTTCCTTCTCAGCCTGCGGTTTGTGTGTACCTTCTTGTACCTGCTGCATTGCTCCCACTGTGAGCTGTTCTACATTTGCAGCACTGGGAGACAAAACGGGTACATGGCAGACATGGCAAAAGCTTGGTGTCATGTAATGTGAGGGAGGCAGCACGGAACAGCAGACCAGCCTTCAAGGCAGTGATCACAGTCAGTAATAGACAGGTAACGGACAGGAGAGGTGCTGAGGACAGCATAGTGCTGAGGACCGCTGTGCAAAACTGGAGTAAGCACTCTGTAGTGCACAGGAGTTGGCCATGATGTGCACCAAAACAGTCCCCTGGAGTACAGGGCTGGCTGTGTCCAACGGAGGGAAAAGGAGCAAAGAGTTCCACAACTGACAAGGTAGGCCTGGGGGAGTGCTGGTGATGAATGAACACTGCTGAGGTGCATTTTTATACAAGCTGCCTACCAGCCGTATTTAAAGTTCAGTTTGGGCCTTCAGGAAAGGTTCCTAACCCTGAAATAAAAAGTTGAGTGTATGTTAAAGCAACTCAAACTAGCACTAAACCTGCTGATGAGAGCAGCATGATTGCAGGTGCTGAAAAGGACAATGTCTCGGAAGAAGAAAAGGTGACAATGATACATACATGAGCTTTGTAACACAAACGTGCTGCACTGCTCCACCAGATGTACAAGATCTTGCCGTCTTTCCATTCTAACTCTTTCTTAGTTGTTTGGTTATTAGAGACAAATTTTGCGAGCTATTTGTGAACTACATCAGGACTAAGGAGAGCTGATAGTGCCTCCTGCAACTTCTCAGCATATCCCTGAGCAATGCTTTCACTGGCTCTACAGGCATGTACATTCCAGGACAATGTCTAATGGCACAGGGAGGATCCCGTCTGACACAAATACAGTCTGATCCAAACAAACCACTGAAAGTAATGTCAGCAATCTTCAAAAGGAAGCATAGATTCTAGCTAGCCAAAGTATTAACAGCAGCTTGGGAAATAGCTCCAGGAAGTCTGGATCACAGCCAGAGCATCACATGCTGAAGGAAGATAAGCCAAAGCCTCTGGCAGCTGACAGATCAATTTTTGGTTTTTCAAATGGCCTGTAAGGGAGCTAGCACTGTCACAACTTGTGACTAGAAATTTAGCAACAGTAACCTCAAAGTGGGCATGATATCAAGTGACATTAAGCCAAAAAGACCACTGGCTACTCTTAATTTTCACACCATTTTCTCAAAAGGCTTTGCAAAACTGGCTTACATGTCATTTTGGGAAAAAAATAACCCACAATTTTTCATGCTAACTGTCAAAATTTTGGTAGAAAATGACTTCTATCAATGCTCTTTCCTTGCTTTTTAATCTCAATGGTCGGTCACATATGTCCACATACTAAATAATTTATCCAGACACAGGCTTAGAACAGATTCATCATTATGTAAAATCAGCTGCTTACTCAAGAAAAGTTTCCCATCTCAAAGTTCTTCCAGTTACACGGTAGAGTGGAACATACACCAGTATTTTACAAGAAACTGTTACCTTCATCTTAAATCTGTTAAGTAACATTCTACTGTTACGAGGGCTTAGAACTGATATATTTTTTTTATTTTCACAAATTACTGTGCCTAACTAGATTATGATCCTGACAACTACATACCTAGCCACTTCAGTGTGATGTGTTTGATCTTACCTTTTAGTTGCTGAACTTTAAAAAGTGCACACTACCAGCAAGTTACATTGATTGTGAAGGCAGGACACCAGATCCTACATAAGTCAGTAGTAATCTGCACCATAGACTAAACTTTACTCAGCTGTGCCTCTACTCAGCATATTTTGGGATTGTTGGATTTACCAACTTTCTCTGCTGGCTTTTTGAAATGATGTCAGCAACTACGCCGCCATACAAGTCTCCTCTACCTCCAAAAAAAAAAAAATCACCTTTCTAGTATGTATTGATTGATCTTTGACAGGAGACTTGGGATTAGAATTTCCCTAGGAAAATAAGCATCTGGGAGACTTTCACTCTCACATGCAGAATCTCCAGTGGTATTTGTAAGCTGTAGCAATTGGACCCTTTTTTCATTGTTACTGGAAGGCACTGTAATAGCTTAAAAATGGGAAGCACTTACATAAACTGCTATTTTCTGAGTAAAACATCAGGTCCAAACATGCAAACAGAAGGCAAGTTCCTCTGCTTAGACTAAATATTTGGTTGCAGTTAAAGCACAAACAAGACCAACTGCAACAGACTTCAAGCCTACCAAATGTGCTTACACTTCCACCCCTAGAAAATTACAAGACAGCATTTCCTTACATCCTCAGACTCAAAGACGTGGCAAATCATTTTGTACTGCCTCTTTCCATCTTGGGAAGGGTGAGATGCTTCCACATTATCCTGGGAGTTAGACCGTGGCATTCGTCTACGAGCCATCAAAACCACTATATTTCCAATATCTGCAATGTAAGAAATGGTGCGCAGGGGATGGTCCATCATGGTTTCCTGGAAAATACAAAAAAACAACATGGGCAGCTGTTTCAACAAACTTCTTCTTGCATGCCTACTATTATGAAAACAAACAATGGCAATATAAGACCTTGATGTTAAGTGAAGTCTGTAATACCTGTTACAGGGGAAGAGAGATGAAACAGGAAAAAAGAGCTTCTCTTTCCAAAACTAAAGCAAAGAGTGAGTTTTACAGATTAAAGCTGTGTTTTCTGTGGAAAAGCAGGCAAAGATCTCAGTATCAGGACTTGAAAGCATGGACATGTCCATATATGGAAAAAAGACTATGAATTTCAGATTATCACACCCAAACATTTTGGGCTACTCTGGGCACAACCAATACTGGATGCACCATGTCTCATAAGAAATAAGCTGACTGCAATTTGCTTACCCATAAATCCTAATCAGTTCTAGTGTCAGGCACACCACAGTAACTGCATAGCTCTTGAGCATTTCTTACTAGGAAACTCTGGAATGAAATCCAAGAGCCAGTACTTTCTGAAATACAAATTTTGGCAGGCAAGTGGAAATCTATTTCAGTAGCCTAATACTGCAACACTGACAAAAGTGTCTTTGTCTATACCTGTGTGTCTGCGTTCAGTACTTTTATTCTCTGTGTCGAAATGAAGAGGTCCACCTCAGTCATGGGTTGAGATTCACCTTCTGGAGCCTGCAAAAAAATGGATTAGAGTCAAACAGATATATTAGGTAACATACTTACTAAAGATGTTAGCTCATGAACAGGGGTGCACTACCACATGGTCACCAGAACAGCAATGCAAAGATAGAGTATTAGACTGCAGAAGCTAAACACAAAGATATGGAAACTATACACATATATATGAAAGTGAATTGGATATTATTTAAAAATTGTTAACCCCACAAAAGCTTCCCTAGTATTTTTCCTGATTCAGTAGAATTGTGCTCCACTGCAACATGAACTAGATGAAGGTTTCAGGAAAATCAAAATGATTCTCTCATTTTCTCCCCACAATGAACACTACTTTAAAAAACTTTTTCACGTGAGCCATAGAGAGGTCTAACAGCACCCCTTCCCTGAGAAAATTCTATATGGGCTAACAGTCACTGCCAAGACCAACTGAAAAACCTGTACCACTGGCGGATACAGTTTCAGCAATTTATAATGCAGTTCTGGTAAAAAGACCTTCACAGTCAGACAACATACCACTCAAACACTAACCCACTGTAGAAGTCATATTTGTTAACAGAAAGCAAACACTTGTAATTTAAAAAAAAATTAGATTTGTTAAAAGACACTGAAAAACTCCAATAACAAAACTTAGTACTAAGATGAGTCAATCTCAGTGCAATACTGTGGGTATACACATAAACTTTTTTCTTTTTTGCATCCAGCAATTTGACACATCTGTAAATCAAACAAAGCATTCTTAGGGAAAGATGAAAAAAGAAGACTTAATTTTAGCCTATCATTTTATGGAGTTAAAACCTTTGCCACATCAGTCCTGTTTCCTTAGTAGTAACCATTTGACAAATCCAATCTTTATTTCTAACATGAAATGGCTAATGATAAGCAACAAAAAATGGTCAATCACGCAACCGATTTCGAGAAATGTCAACTTCCATGGTGGCTCAAAAATAAATCCAAAAAAACCTTGCTGGATGCAGAAAACAAAACACAAAGTCAAAAGAAAGGCAAAAAAAAACTCTCAGAAAACAAAAGAACAGGCATAACATCAAGCTGATGGAATTTGTACTGCACCTTCTTCCTGCTTTTGGCTAATTTCTGGGCCATCTGCTTAGCATGGAACAAACAGAGACAGGAGAATAGTTAGAGTAGGACTTACAGAGACTCCAAGTCAAGCAGGAATCTGCATGCTAGTGCCAGGGCTCACAGACTACTAGCTGTTCTAAGTTAATCCCTGGTTGGATTCATTTTGCCTTTTCACTTTGGGTTTAAAAGAAAATTTAAATTTTCATGTTTAATACAACTACTTAAAAAAATTAAGAGTCAGGAAGAACACAAAAGGCCCCCCCCCCCCCAAATGTTACTCACAACCAACAAAGGGGTTTTTTTGAAGGGGGTGTTGGGTAGGATGATGGGGTTCTCAGTTGGTTTGTTTTAAAGGGAAAAAAAATTTTTTCTTCCTCTCATTTACAGCCGTGTAAACCATGATGCACTTCTTTTGAAGTAACACCAGTGTAAAATGTGAGAGAATAATTGTAACCATCCTTTTCAAATCTAAAGAATTTAGATTCAAGTTTTCTAATGCTCTCACTCTTAAACAGCCTTTAAAAAACAAACCTATCTAAAACTATACTACTTTATCCTGGAAAAACAAAATGAGAAAGTAACATTCACCCCCATTTCCCCCTCCTTAGCAATGTTGGCAACGCATATTTGGACAACAGATTTGCCTGTGAGACCTGCACAAAGGTCTACCATACTACCACATTGCTTTCAAGAAGGCTGTGGAGATGTACTTCAGTTTCACAAACACTTGAAAACAGGTCTCTTGTCACTAAGTAGATTAAATGATTTAGATCCAGAGTAAATCAACTAATTGCAACAAACCGATTCCTTATGTGTCGCTACTGTGACAAAATTAATTCAAAGGTGAACTGAACTTATGGACCTGCTTACTGAACAAATACTCACTGAAGTGACAAATATCCTTATCCTTTTACTTCCAACAGTAAGAACCCTTTAGATAAATAAATTAACAGGTGTTCTTGTAATGGGAAAAAGGCTTACTATTGCAGGCGTCTTCAAGATTCAAAGCCAACTACCTTTATGACGAACAAAAGGGAGGATCGAATTGCAAGACACATCAAACATTTTATACTGACACTCATGACTTAAATCTGTCTGGTTTCACCTAAACAAATCTGAAAGCGGTTACTGAAACTTTAGATGATGTTGCTTATTTACAAATATTAACAATCACCCCCTCGCTTTTAGTCACCTTTTTCAAACTAATAAATATTTGATAATCTGGTGATTGCAAACTAATGTAAAATCAATTAGAACTGCCTCATGCAGTAGGCCCTTCATTTATATTAATTTACCCTGATACTCAGAAATAATATACTTATCTCGAATAACAGCTGCTGCAACACATTGGGCAAGGAGGAGACACTAATGAGACAGAGCATTTAAATTGCTTTCTAAAATCAAGCTCCTATTCAGACAATTTTCCCCCTCCCCAACTTTACAGAATGATGGACTTCATAAAATAAGAAAAACACAGGAGTAAAAGAAGAAAAAGAGGGGGGGGAAAAAAAGCCTTTGAGCTAGAGGTAACAAAGCAGAATCAAAGGCTTATCAAAATATACTATCAATTTATTGAAAATTCTGTTCTTGAAATTGAAGCATCTTGCCTTAGTAGTACTTTACTTTTTTAAGGAATGACTGTTAAATATCTCATAAAACTAAGGTAATGATATGGAATAAAAACTTTGAGTAAGTGATTTAATACTGCAAAGAAACATCACAAGAGAAGTTATGGTCCATAAACCCAATAAATTAGGATAATTCTGTGCATGAAACTTTATCAGAGAAATCCTCTTGATCACCATGTTATTTTGCTAATTTAGATCAAAAGATTATATTCTTAGCAAAAAAGCAGAAAGTACTTAATGTAAACAAAGTATTTTTAAAAAATTTATACAGAGTCCAGGCTTTCCACTTCATGTCAATGAAATGTAACTGTGTATCTAGTAGCAATTTCCAAAGCTAAAAGTTGTTAAAAACCAGTAAGCTTCCACTTTTGCTTCAGAGATGTCTTCAATATACCCAAGCCATTTAACCAATACCAAAAATACACTGCAACTTAGTGAACACCCAGATGACACTGAGTGAGCGAAATGTGTAGAAATATTAAACTGTTTCCATATGTGGGTTCTACCTTAATTACAGTCTGTAATTAAACCAGTTGATATTAAAAAGCGTTCAAAGCTGTGACACAGCTCAAATCTGCTAATGAAAAATTAAAACAAAAGTTGTTAGTACACATGTGAAATCTAACAGCACAGATCATCTGTGAACTGTAGCCAGGAACATCAGCTTTTTTACTGTTACAAGCATTATGGATCCACTCCAAGTAAAATGTAAAAAGGTATTTCTTTCTGTGATATCTGAATAAATGAGGCTGCAGTCTGAAAATGGTGAAATACCTTTTCTACTACTAAAAGTACCTCCTAGAGGAAACAAGAAATGATTAATTTGATGAATGCCTTCAAAGTGGTGTGTCAGTTTTAATTTAGTTGGATCTCACAGAGATGAATGCCCGAACAAGAAATCCCCAACTCCTACACTTTCAATCAAAGGGATACTTTTTTTTTAAAGAAGAGGCATGGAGAACTGTTTTCAAAATTTGTTCATATTCTACATGAATGAATATCTGATCTGAACACTCTGCTAAAAAAAGTATTACAGTGATTATTAAATTAAAAAGGAACACACTCATATGGATGGAATGTGTACACAGAAAGCCCTAAACAAAGCTCTTCCCCCTTTTTAATGCTCTTCAAGTCTGCAATTTCTTAAAAACTCATTCTTAATTCATAACCTTTGTTTTCTTTTACTACTGAAAAATGTTCCATATGCAACACTTAACACATTCTGAAAACAAATATAAGTAGGGAACAAGTGTTACAGTCACTGTGCAAGAAGCTTTTTATGCATTTGAGCTAAAGGCCATTTTTTGCAGTGATGAATCTGGCAGCAGGAACGCTATCCGTCATAATTAATTTCTCACTACAAAAGTTTAGCTTTAATGGCAATCAGCAACAAAACCAGCCAAAACCGACTCTAGCAAGCCAAAGACCCTAAGGTGCAAGGATGTATATTTACATTGCTTGAGCTTCACCTCTGACTGATGATGCCAGTCTTTCCTTTCAATCTCCAATGCTGCATCCCTCCTAGATCTGGCCTCTCTGAAGCCCTTATTTATCTCTCATCTATATCTGACCTTTATTTTCCTGTGCGTTCAAATCAGACAGCTTTTCTACCAAGCAGCCAAGCATCAGGATAGAACACGCAGGGACTACTGAAGAGAGACATGCAGCCTTACTTGCACCCAGAGCAGGAAAGAAGCAGACTCTTAAGAGAAAGTCTTCACTGTCTTTCTTTGGAAAGAACCCACCAAGCCCTGCCAGGGTTCAGAGAGCTGAGTGAAAAATCTTCTCAATAAATGTCACTGAGTCCAGAGTCTCCAATGAATGTGGGAAAAATAATTCTTTTTCAAATGGTTCAGTAGTTGTATAAGTTTGTAGGAACTTAACTGAGATGGCAGAAGATTATTTATCTGTAACAAGACAGCTACATACCTCCTCCTCTAAAATGCTAGAGTGTTAGTGCTTTTCAGAGACAAAGTCAATAGTTCTAGTTGGAGCTTTGCTGTGAAAGTTTCACACACAGATCAAACTGAACACCTGGCATGGAAAACATCAAAAGTAATGTAACAGCAGGAAGCATCAGCCAACCTCAACAGACAACACTATCAGCCTTGCCGGTAACATATTGTCTCTCCTCCTCTCTTTTATGCAATTGCACACAGAGTCTGAGTTGAAATCCAAAATAAACCATGCGAAAGAACACACAATCATTAAACTAAGGAAAACTTTCAGATGAGATTGTGTTGGTTAGCTGAACTAGCAGAGGATGAAGCAGTGTGTCTACCACACAGTTAGGTATGGGTAGAGCGAATATTGCATCGTCTTCTACAACTGTGCAGCACTTCATCAACACACCTTAACTTCAGTTGACAATGTCGCTACTGCGACTTACAATATAGCAGCATGCCCATCGTTTGTTGTGGCCTGTACTGACATCAGTGGGCATTTCTGTTTTCCAAACAGATTCCAGGACAAATTATTTTTTTTTCCACACACCTTCGTATCCTCATAGGTTTTTCTTTTCTTTTCAAATCAGCTCACAACTGCTATATGGTGGAGAAACTAGCATCCACAGCAGGGTCAAAAATAACTGCAGACATTACTATAGCACCAGTTCCATCAACGGCTAAGCCAAAAGCAGCTGCAGTGCTTACTAGTTATATGTAAACCTCTTTTCCCCTCAACAGTAAGCTAATATATAACACAGACCACCAGTCACTTCAGGCTCTAGCTTGGAGTACATGGCACAAGTATTACTGCATGGAATTAAAATGACCTGGTAACTTTTGAAAGCAGCATTAAACATGTGACTTATTTTGCAGAAAGAAAGATGAGGCACTTCACCTTTGTGAAATCACAGATAACCTCCCAGGAAAAAAAAACTACTTAATATCCACAACCTTAAGGTACCCGCATGAAAAGAAGCAGTAGTTGTTCCTCACCTTGATCCTGCTGACAGCTTCCTGAGCCTGCATCATTCTCACATTTTTGGAGGGAGTTTTATCAGAAAGGAGTTGAGTTGAGCCAAGGTAATTGGCAGCAAAAATGATTCCATCAATTAAGTCTTCAGGATCACAAGGTCCAGGAACTGTGATACAAGAAAGTAAACGTTGAAGAAAATCATGTTGAACCACAGCAAAACAGTAGCACTCCGAAAACCTCAGTTTGCACCTCATGACTGTAAATCCTCATCTGGAATACTTCAGTTTGGTGTGATGACACAGCAACTAGTATTTTCAGAGATACAAAACATCAAGCAAACACTCTCAACATTGAGTTGACTCTGGTTGGACATCCAGTGCCTAACAAAGCCACATTATCACACCCCACTCCTCAGGTGGAGAGGGGAGAGAAAATACAATGGTTTGCTCATGGGTTGAGATAAGGACAGGAGATCACTCAGCAACTACTGTTATGAGTGAAACAGACTCAACTCGAGGAAATTAGTTGAATTTATTGTCAGGCAAAGGTCAGAGTTGGATTATGAGAAATAAAACCAAATCTTAAAAAAAACCCTTCCCCCTACCCCTCTCATCTTCCCAGGTTTAACCTTACTCCTGTGTTTTCTCTACTTCTTCCCTGCCAGGAGCACAGGAGGACGGGAAATAGAGGTTATGGTCAATTGTTTCTGCCGTTCCTTCCTCCTCACAAAGAGGTTGCTCCACATTTTTCTCCTGCTCCAGCATGGGATCCCTCCCATGGGAAACAGTCCTCCAGGAACCTCATGAAGTTCTTCCCATGAGCTACAGTTCTGCATGAAGTGTACCAGCACAGAGCCTTTCCATGAGGCACAGTCCTTCAGACTGTTTCAGTTTGAGTCCCCCTGAGGGTCACAAGTCCTGACTGGAAATCTACCCCCAGCATGTGCTCCTTTCCATGGAGGTCACAGACAATGCCAGCAAATCTGGTCTAGCGTGGGCTCTCCATGGGGTGCTTACAGCTTCTTTTGGGCATCCACCTGCCCTGGTGTGAAGTTCTCCCTGGGCTGCAGGTGAGTCTCTGCACACCCGTGGCCTCCATGGCTGCAGGGGCAGGGGAATCTGCTACAGCACCTGCAGCACCTCCTCTCCCTCCTGCACTGACCTTGGTGTCTACAGGGCTGGTTCTCTCACCTATTCTCACCCCTCTCCTTGGGCTGCTGTTGTGCATGTTTTATTCCCCCCTTCTTAAATACATTATCCCAGAGGTGTTGCCATCATCACTGGTGGGCTTAGCCTTGGCCAGCAGTGTCTGCCTTGGAGCTGGCTGGCACTGGCTTTATGGGACATGGGGCAAGATTCTGGTATCTCCTTGCCATGCAAACCCAACCAAGCATCTCCCCAGCAAAGCTGTAATTCTTAATCCAGCCTGTCTCTAACAATATCTCATTCTTGTGTGAGCAGCTATCATCCTGAAGCAAACCAATCTCTGAGTTTTTACTGTTACAAAGCAACAGACACAGTTACTCAGCTCACCCCTCACTCATCAAAACCAGCCTTGCAATTCTAACACCAAAAAGTCACAAACAGAAAGAGGAAGGGTGCCATTTAGTAACAGTCATCAGTCACCTGCTCACTTGTGTGTTACCTGCAGTTAGTACAACAGGCTGAGGAATCTCTGCAAAGAACGCTTTACAGGCACATCTACCTTCAAAAAGAAGATTGACTGCCCAATTAAGCAACATACTTTCATGCCACAGACCTTTAAAAATCATTCTTAGTCTTAACAAGGATATTGAGATAAATCAGAAAATACAGGGTTAAATAAAAATGTTGTTAGATACATAGAGCACGGGCTCTCTCGGTGGCAAAATACCTCTTAGTCCCATAGATTCTTAAGGATCTGACTCCCATCAAGCTCTGTGGAAAATTAGAGTGTGGTCAAGTGTTCAGTGCCCAACAATGCAAATCCTTACAAACCAGCATTTAGTGTTTGGCAATTTGGCAATATAAACACTGTATAAGCAAAAAAAAAAATTCTATTTTACATCTTCCTATATATTAAAATTGTCATGATGCTAAAGGGAGGGTGTTTAACCTAGGAAGCTTCTACTCTTACAAGCAACGAAAAAAAAATTGGTGTTGAAAACAAGAAAAAATCCAAAGAGTTATAATGGTAAAAGTGTCCACAATTTATCATAAAAAATTTAAACTGGTTTTAGGCTTGCTTTTTTTCCCCTCTAAGAACAAAGCAAAATTTCCACAATATCAGAATAGAGGTTTTATTAGTTCAAGGGGTATCTTGGGATGTAAGGTGATAATGTTTAAAGTGTAATATTACTCAGAATGCCAATTATAGAAGAAGAGATCTACAGTCCCTCAGAATGAGCATGGGTAACTTTGTCCCCAAAGAAATGCAAGTCATTATTAAGACTAAAACAAAAAAAGAAAGAGTTGGACATAAAAATCACACTGCAACTACACACACAGACAGAAATAGATACATAAATCTTATGAGTAAGCTTGACTCCTTTATAGTTTCTTAAAATATGAAAACTTATGAATCATAATTTTAAGATGCTCATCTCCAGTGTGCAGATTTTGTTCAGATACTATGTATCTGGAAAACTTTCAAAATTAAGAAGTCATTTGCAAGTACCTAGTCCAAAGAAATGTAGAAAATTTTCCTAGAGAAATGAATGCATCTGGGAATCATACATATTTGCACACTCTTCCAGTCCAGAAACCACACAGCAATTTAAGTGTTGCGATTTGTTACTTCACATGTCAAGGCCATTTTTCCACTTCACTATAAAGGGTACAAAACCACTATAAAGGGTACAAAACCCTTTATAGAACAATTTCTGAATAAAACACAAACTTCACAAATGTAGACTGACAAAACTGTAGAGAGGAATTCCAGAAGGAAGTATATTAAAACAAAAAAATGTATGGGCTCTACTTTTGCCAGAGCTGGACACACACACAGCATTGGGTTTTTTTAAGACTTTATCCTACCTATTACATCTGATAATGAAATTATTATCTGAATGAGAATATAGTATAAGTGTCACTAAGTTTTTCTTGGGCTGATAGTGCATTAATACTGCAAATTTTTTATTTCAGGGAATTTTACACTGGATTAAGATCTAAGAAAATTTTAGTTTATAAATATTTCTTTTAATGAGAGGAAGATTATTTAAGATATCCCTTGAAGGAAAAGGCTACCACTAGGAGATGAATGTCAGTTCTAAGAGAGATTCTTCATTGCTGTGAAATTCCAAAGTGCAGATAGTTTCAAAATCGTATATGGAATTTACATTAGTTGACATTCTAGCCACAGAATCCAGAATACGCAGCTTGTACACTGAAGACTAAGTCAATAACCAGCGTGCAGCCTAAAGTCAATGACCACACATGTTTAACCACAGCTTAATGCAAAACAATGCGAGGAATTCCAAGACAGTCCAAATGATGTATCACATAATTGTATTTCTGGCATTTCATCAAGTGTATGGAACAACCACCCCCAGAGGCAAAAAAAAACCCAAAGAAACTTTGTATTTTCTGCTTCTGTCACACTCTCATAACAAAATAATTGGCATTTACGGCATGCAGCTTTCCTATACACGCAGGGTGCAGACTCACACAAAAGGTAACAGCAGTTTGTGTAACAGGGAACTTGCTTTCCCCCATGATTCTGAGTAAATTCAGCACTGGTAAGTGCAACCTTAATGCTAGGAGAGGAACTACTGTTTAATTAGAAGACAAGTAGCTGCAAGGAAGTGCAGATATGCTTTGGCAGGCCTGACAATTAAGATAACTGATTCAATTCTGCCAGTTAATCCAAGTAATGGTAGATTGAGACTGCCCATTAAAATCTGTGCTGAAGAGAGCACTACAGTCTTCTTGCCTAGTCTAGTTTCATTGTCCACACACTTTCATATGTGTTGTACAAATACCATTAAAAATCAGTGGTTTTTAAAATAATACTGATAAAATGTCCAGCAGAACTGACAGAGAAACTACAAAGGAAACACTAAATAAAAAAAAGCTCCATGTTTCTGAGCTTCTGAAACAGCACAGTAGGATTTACCTCAGATTGTGGACTGGATGCAATTTAATCTAAATCTGTATACCTAAACCCATCAGCTTTTTTATTCAGCAAATAAAAATAAAATTTTATACATTATAAATATTAGAGCCTTTGGGATATCAAAAAAACATTCTGAAATTGTAGAACTATCTTACCTTCAACATAGGTTGGAAATGAAGCCAAGCTTTTTCTGGACTGCAATTAAGACAAAAATTATTTCAAACAGAACAGAGCACAAACAAATATGCATTTAGAAGTTATTCATGCCAAAAAAATTCAAAAGTAAATTTGTCATAGTTATTAGCAAAGGATGATCATCACTCATTATGATTACATTTAGTATTTTCAAACTCTAAGCACCTACTAGAGTTACACTCCATGTATTCTGTTTGTGTGTTTATCTATCAGGTAACATTCTAGGCCCAGTTTCCAGTTACTTGTTGGTATTCGACAGTATACTAACTGTGAAAAAATTAAAAAAGCCCTGATTTGCAAATGTAAATACACAGTCTAAAGCGAGACCTTACTTCCAGCTGCAGCACTATATGAAAGACTGTGGCTAACAATTCAAAGACCTGAAAGCTCCCATTTTCAGTAAGACTCACCATTTTGTTGTAATCAATAATGTAAACCACACAGGAAAATCTATCAAAGAAAATTCTGCGTGGCAATATATAGATGTTAACAGATATGCTGAAATATCTGCTGCTATCATATATGTTGCTGCTAAGAATTTTGCATAGTTGGGAGATTACAAAACTTCAATGAACCTACAACTGCAAATAGTAGCTGTAAAACTGTAAATATTTTTATTAAAAGAAAAGCCATACATGATCAGAATAATGCAAAATATTTTAAGACAATTTTCAGTATATTGCCAGACAATATACACAAAATATATGCCATTATATTTCCTTTCTGACAGGCAAATTGACAGGTTCTGTATATTAGCTGAAAAAAAAAAACCAGGGAAACTAGGAAGGTCACAGTTACATGACAGGAGAGAAGACTAACCCCAAGGAGTCTTTTGCATTGTAACAAATAGAAAATGGATGTAACAAGTAATATTTTTCAACCAATGATGTTCATCTTGCTATAAAATAAAATTAGTGAAAGAAAGACAAAAGATGGTGACACAGACTGCAGAGCCTGCACAGCCTTTTAGTACTTGCTGTTCCTTATGAAAATGACTAAGCTGTACTGAAAAACCAAGAAAGCCCTCCATCAGAAATTATACTAGTATAAATAAAGATGTCAGTAAACGATCATCTCCCACCACCAAAGCACGTAAGCTGCTGTGAGGACATGGATAGGCCTTTTCAGACCTGTGGCTCTTTCATCTCTTCAGGTGAATTTTTTTTGCTGGACCACCTACCCACACAGACTTCAACAACTGTTTATAATCGCTGCTGGTATAGTGCTAAGAGTCAACTACTGGACTCTGAAAAGTCTAAGGGATAAATCTCCTACACACCAGAGACAGCTCATTAATATAAATGGCCTTTAAAAAGTACTTCTTTTTAATATATACAGAATAAACACAAAGTCTGTAATTAGAGATTTGGCAGCTCTTCAGCAATTTTAATATCTTTTCAGGATAGAGTGGTGTAAACTGTCATCATATATGCTTTCATTGCAAAAATTCACACACAAAATTAAGTTTTGTGTTCATTACCCAGGTAGAAAGACTTCACACTAAGAATATAGGAATAGTAAAGTAACAGGTAAAGTTACTCATAGGAGGAAACCTACACCTTTTAATTTTACATACACATGAATAATGAAATAGCAAGTTTATTAATGTTTTATTACTCTTCTTAACCTCATTGTCACTTAGTGTTATAACATTTTTATTGCAAAAAACCCCATTTTACTAAGGTCTAAAAGTCATTCCCCAAAATTATGGCGCTGCTTTATCACTGTTGTTCTTTCATTGCAAGTACTAAAGCAGGCATTATCACTTATCTGAGGGAAACAAACAGCCTGACATATTGTTCTGTGAAATCTGGTTTACCAGCTCAGACACTATATGTAAGTGAATCCTAAGAACTGAGTAGTGTACCATTTCCGTCCTTTGGGTAAGTTTATCAATATGTGAGGACTGCTACAAGTTAGGATACATATATAGTGATAAAATCTGTATTGAGGAAAGCTTAAGGTTTTAATAAGCTAAAGATTTAGCAGATAAAAATTTCATGGCACAATCTGTTGTTGATGGCTTTAGCACAGGACAAATTACGAGTTTCTTAACTATTTTGAAAGCCTTCATTATTTTCTAAATGCAAATAGACCGGAACAAATACATATGTGTTACAAGATTTTTTTTATCCTTTGATAACACAACATTTTAAAAGAGAGAAAGAATAGATTACTAGTGTTTCAATTTTAATCAGTATTTCCAGTTACAGAATATCAGGTCTTTTGACTGTGGAAGATAACTCACATACTGCTATCAGAAACAATACAGTATCTTGCTAGACTGCAGGTTTTCAATTTTTTTTTAAGCTTAAAAATCTAAAAACAAATGTTAAAACACGAATTTGTAGATTTTTCTGTGTAAAGAGTTAGCCATTCTATACTAATCCAAACCCTTTTAATGCTAAATGATCTTCTTTTAACACTGTGAGAAGTCTACTCATACTTCCCATTTTGTATTGGTGCAATTATTGAATGTAATTTAAGCAAGCCTCTTCACCTGTCTGAAAAAAATTATTTTCCTTTTTGACATGGAAGCACAAAAAAGGGCTTCTTTATTTTGATTATAATACAGGAGTAATGCTGGCTATTTGGTAAATCAATACCTGCCAGCCTGTTAAACAAACTTAGCATCCGCTGCACACAGCATTAGAAATGCCCAAATAAACAGTCTTAGGATCTGGAAAATCAGTCAGACAGTCAGGGAAGCATAAGAGAAAGGAGCCAGAAATCAGCTTGTTGAATTTGGCACAATTTTGGAAAGAGAGAAAGGATTGCACAGGTAAAGAAAATAAAAAGGCATAAACAGCATGAACAAGACTGTGGCTTTTAAAATTATTTCACCGTACCTCTTTATTAGTGGAGCCCTCTGATGTACTGCAGACATCCTGGTGATGTTGCCTACTTGACGATTCAGCACCCCGAGGTGAAGAGGAATCTGGAGATGGAGACTAGATAGGAAGGAAATTAAATAATAGTCTGAGTGATCAATGTAGAAAGTCCCTCTTTCATATTTTACTCTAACTTTGCAGTGGAAAGAAGAGGGAAAAGAAAAAAAAAAAAAGAAAAAGAAAGAAAGAACATGACAAACACTTAAAAAATGTTGTAAGCCTTGTTTTTTATTGTAACGATCAGTACTTCAAAGAACTTGTTCTGAATGGTCAAATCTGTTTTATAAACACCTGTGTCTATTGGTCAGTATTGTATGGATTTAAGCAGTTGGGAAAATAAACAGTTGTACTGAGCAGCAAGCAACACTCAGCCAAAAAGTGTGCCATATTTAGAGGACTGTCTGATACAGGTACTGGACCATCTACCTACGCTTACTGTTAGCATTCAACTAAGCTGCAGTTACAGGACTTTCAGTTACACAAGTACATGTCTACTCTCACACAGGTAAATAACCCTGAGTTTACTGAAGGCTGCAGGCAATGCAAACTAATGTCCTAAGCTCTGACATTCTAGGAAATAAAATATGAAGTCACTAAGAAATAAGCTGTGATGAGAGGCAGGTGAATTGACCATGGCAGAACATTTGGAGAGAGTAAAGACTGCAATTTCCCCATAAACCCACTTATTCTCAGGTCTAATTAACCTGAGGTGCTGAACTAATCTAACCCGAGCAGAGGTAGGCTGCAGTGGTTATTATAAATGTTATTCCATCACCTTAGAAAACTACATTCCTAAACTGTCCAGAGTAATACTACTGTATTCAAGAACTCATGAATGTACAATGTCAGCAAGGACTATGATTCCTCATCCTAGCTAGCTACAGCACAGACTTGGGAAATATTTCACAGTTTGTGCTATGGTCTAAGTACTGTATATCCTCTCTAGATCAGTTTTTCTGTTTTTTTTTTTCTACCCTCACTGTAAGCAATTAAATGGAGAAACTGTATTTCTCACCATGTCCTAATCACGATCATCAGGAATATCAGAGTAGAAAAACAGAAGGAACAGCACAGAAAATCTGCATCAAGAAATACCTAGACTTAGGTGATCCATCAGCAATTGTGTTGGTAAAGAAAAAGAATGCTTTAGGAAAAGATATTCTAATCATGGGCAATTCCTAATGAATGCCAGTGACACTAAAAAGCTGGAGAGTAGGGGACACTGGTATGGGGCGTGTGACACAACAACATAGAGTGCAGAATTAATGAAGGTGACCAAAATGAAAGAGCAAAAAAATGCAACCCAGCAGGCATTTTTAAAAGCAGAACTTAAGGAGACATCTGCAAAGCATGTCAGTGTGCATGCCAAAAATTGAATCCTCATAGGAAGGTTTAGCATTTAGTTATGCAAGCTGGTGTCCAGCCCAGCCTTAGCATCCTAGTCTCCTTTAACATAGCAAACTTGCTCCTAGCTTTACTAGCTCAACAGTCCATCACTGATGGCAAAATAGTCAAATACTATTCTTCCTGAAGCTTTGCCAGCATTCACACAGGGCTTCCCTGACTTGCTGTGTAACCACCAGAGTTAATAGTGCCATAGTGACTGAGCTGCGCAAAACCAGCAACTCTTATTTACTTAAGGAAACATCTTTGTAACACTCCTGTTCCCAATAGTTAAGTTATTAGCAAAGATTAAATAAAAAGGTGTGCAATACTACCAACCTATTAATGACCTAATTGTAGGATGGAGCTTTACATAGTAAACACAGAAAAAAAGTATAGCATATCATATTTCAGCATCAAAGGTTTCCATAAAAAAAGAAATCTCTTTAAAAAATGTCTGAAAGCTCTCGAATTCATACACTAAGGTGATAACAATAAATAATCTTAACAATAAATGATTCTATTTAAACTAGTTGGTTGCTGACATTGAGAATTTTTGCAGCACTTGAAACATCTAAACAATTATTTCAGTAGCACAGTAGATTTAAGCAAGCACCAAAATGATCACATGGCTTTCCATGTGTTCTGTTTGAATGTCCATGCAAACTTTTCTGGGAAAAAACAACCCAAATCAAAACTACCAAATCTAAATACTAAACATCCTGCAAAGTTTGCCACACAACATGATGGCTGTCCCCCAAAAAATTGTATAAAAAAAATTCAGTCTTTGAAGAAGAAACAGTCGGTTGTCTTATGCATCAAAATACATTTTTAGTGGTACCAGATAAAATGCACAAGGAAAGAATGCAGTCACAGTAATAACAAAAAATAGTTTGATACATCATACTGGATAGGAAGCTTGCACAGCTGCTCAAAACACTAAAACTGAAGCCTAAAATAAATGCTTAGTAACTGCTTCATTGTCCATTTATAAAAAAACCGTTTAGAAGCCCAACAAAAATGCTGTCAGAACATACTAAGTTCAAGTGAACTTAGTAGAAGAGAAGCTTACTCTACTTACTAGTAGAGAAGCCTATAAATGGACTTACAAAGTGTTTTCTTAAGTGCAGCAATACAAAGTACTAGTTACCCCATTTCTCCCCTTGAATATCTACTTACATTTTTTTTACGATACCCAAACTGGTACATCCAGAAATTCTCCATCTCAATTTTGGTGTTGTTTGACTCTAACAAACATGCAATCCACTCCACCTGAGAAACCTTCCTTGCTGTTGTGCAGAGGGATTTAGTGACAGAACTTGTAACAGGAGAAGATTGTGTTGCACCTAACCTGTGCAAGTCAACCCAACTAGCTACTTAATAGCTCATGGAGACAAACATAACTGTCACAGAAACATCTTACTTGCTCTTGCTTTAGAAAAGCAGTGTTGTTTTACTTGCTTTTAGCAGTAGCTTTTCTCAAAAAAGTACAACCTAGTGAGTTACATTATCACGCACAAGGCTGGGACAGAAAGGATGAAATCAACTAGTACTTCAGCAATGCAAGAGTCACTTAAAGAGTCATTACCTATATGACAGTAATGTCCATCTACACGCTTCCGGCCAGAGGAAAGGCAAATATAGTCTTCTTGTACATTAGTTTAGGGGAGACAACTGTATAAAGCAAGACTTTTAAACGTGTTTGATTTTAGTGATGAAAAGTCTTCTGAGAGGTACTTAGACAAATGTCAAAGCACCATGAAATATTCAGGTCCAACATGTAAGTATAGCCAGATGCATAATTTCACAAGCACTGCCCAGTGCAGCACAATTGTGGCATTAAATCTCTTAGGTTTTAGCACAACTATGTTGCAGCAGGATATCTACTGTAATCTGAACAGCTGAATTTCTACTCACCAAAATGCCAACTGAGATCATTGGTCTATGTTCGTAACTTTTAGATGGCATAAAGTACTCATAAAAAATGGATCTGAAAGCTAAATTTTCTTGTAGCTAATATGTATAATAACTAAAAGAACTAATTATTATTGTTGTCTTTGTTTAAGTTTGCTTTAACTAAAGTGTTAAAAATTGAGGGTTTGCAGAAATAAAAACTCAGAACTCTTGTACACATATGTGCATACTGAGGCAAAATCTATGCAACTCAATTTTTAACTGGGACTTAAGTTTGTATTGTAGTTGTGTTGTCACTGTAATTGTGATCTAACTGCCTCTGCACATATCAGGTTCACTTACTCAGAGCTTGGCAGGGTGGTCCAGGACCTGCGCCATGCTAGTCTATGCAGCAAACTGACTTGAGACAAGACAACTTACCGAACTGCTCACTCCAGAGCATTTGACTCACTGCTATTGGACCTCTCCATGCAGAAATTTCAGGCAGCCTCAAAGATTCTCCCAGTAGGCTCCTCTTGTGCACATGACAAGTGAGAGCCCTGGTTCATCACTTCCAGGTGCTAATTACCATCCCGAGTAGGCACTTGGGCTGATCCAACAGCTTTCTTTTGCTGAACTTTCACTTAAACTTGTAGTATTAATGCAGCTTCCTGTGTCAGTCTCAAAAAATTAGTGTGGATCATAGAATCATAGAATGATAAGTGTTGGAAGAGACCTTTAGAAATGATCTAGTCCAATTCCCCTGCAGAAGCAGGTCAACCTAGATCAGGTTGCACAGGAACATGTCCAGGTGCGTCTTGAAGACCTCCAAGGTCTCCACAACCCCTCTGGCCAGCCTGTTCCGCTGCTCCGTCACCCTCACAGTTTTGGAGACCTCCAGAGAAAGACTGCACACCCTCCCTGGGCAGCCTGTGCCATTGCTCCCTCACTCTCACAGTGAANACTGGACACAGGACTCCAGATGAGGCCTCACCAGGGCAGAGTAGTGGGGGAGCAGAACCTCCTTTAACCTGCTGGCCACACTCTTCTTGGTGCATCCCAGGATGCCATTGGCCTTGTCCACGAGGGCACATTGCTGGCTCATGGTTAGCTTATTATCAATCGGGACTCCCATGTCTCTCTGCAGAGCTGCTCTCCAGCAGTTCTCCCATGTTTTCAAAAGACTTTTACTGTAACAAGTACTGTTTAATACTCTCAACAGCACAGAAGCATCACTTGAATATGCTTTCATCTTTCAATAATTAAAAAATATAATTAATCAGACAAAAGAATTTACAAGGTTATGTGTCCAGTGCACACTGTTTAAAATGCCCATAACTCATCTGGCTGGTGTTTGTCTTCAAGGAGAGTAATTGATAAATTTAAGCTTTCTTCTGTGTGACTGATAAACCGTCTTTCTACCCTGGATATTAAAATGATAGTTATTTTTTAAAACAAAAGATCTTTTGGTTTGGGGTGGGTTTTATCTGTAGAATTTTAAGACTGTGGTCTCACATAGATGACAGAAAGGTAATCTGCATTCTCTGTGCTCAATCAACAGTTTTAAAAGGTCTGCTCAGAAAATCATACCCTATCAATAAACTCATCTTTATTTCATTTCTTTTCTTATCTTTTTTTCCCCCCCCCTTAGTTCATCTATTACTGAAACCCATTTAATTATTTAAAGTAGACTTCTTTATTGCCTTGTTAATAATACATTACACCTGCTGTGGAAAATGTGAAGCGAATTCATCTCCATGAAAACACTTCACTTGGAATTATCAACATTGAGAAGCTCCTGAACATTGAGAACTCACAGGCTGAAATAAGATACACATCATCAAAATAATCAGGGAAGCAAAACAAAGCAGCCCTACCTGAAAGGATTATCTTCACCTCTGAATTTCTACTTCACAAACCCACTTACATGGTTTTACTTTATATTCAGGTGTATTCTAATAGTTTATTACTGCCAGTGGTGCAGAGGAACACAGACTGAACACCGATGAGAGGGCTTTTAAAAACTGAAGTTCTGGCACACAGAGAGAACCTGTGCACTGTAGGTCAACAACACTTGGCCTTCAGATCTACACTCGGCTTTCAGACCTAAACTTGTCTTTTAGACAACTGAATGGTCATGGTATTAAGTTCCAAAATGGAGAATTTCTCTTTCCAGACTACTGTTTTATCTGGATTACAGCAGAAGCAAAGCAGACAGCCTGTTTCTCTTCTCAAAAATTCTCTAGAGCTTTTGTGCCTTTCAAGGCCTTTCTCAGCAGGTCTCTGCTTTCACAACTAAGCAAGCCACTACTCACAAAGCTCAGTGATATTTTAAAGATGCTTTTTCAGATCTTCTAATCAGTATATGCACCAGTATATTTAATTGTATTCTGAGGTATCTACTACACAGAACTACTTCCTTTTTAAGCTTCAATGTGTTCATCTTTAAGTCCAGCTCCATGTACTAAAGATGCCTTCTATTTAGGCCTTTGAACACCACTATTTTTGTTCTTGACTAGACATATTCCCAGTAGGTTTCTGGTGGAGAATCTGACAGAGAAGAATGACTTACAAGAGCTACCTAAATGGGATATGAGCCTTCCCTTACAGTGAGATAACTGTGTGCATCTAGAACACCTTTTCCTAAAGAATATCTCCCTCCACTACTGTCAGACACATGCTGGTCTCCACTTGTGAACATTACTCAGCACAATGTGAACAGATTCTGTGCCATTTCACACTCTGAAAATATAACTTAACTATAGTTCCATAGTCTTTTCCATCATAGTCCAGTTTCCTGATGTCATAGTTCTTGCAGTTGTGTAGCTATTGTTTTTGAAAAGACTTTTGCACAAGGCCACACCCAAGTGATGATCTGCTTTGCTTTACACAGTTTTCTGATAAATAGAATTTGGAAATCTATGTCAGCTGGTCATATCTCAATCTCCTGTGTGTCGCAAACAAACAAACAAAAAAAACCCAACCCCACAAAAAAAAACCTAACAAAAACTTACTGCATCTATTTAAAAGATATTGAGATAATTTTTTAGCTTTCATCAAACACAAGTCTTCCCCACAAACTAGATGTCCAGATCACCTCTTACTCAAGTGAAAGAGGCATCACTAAACCAGGGCATACAAGGCACACAACAACAGATACTCTCCCTTGTTAAATATTAAGCAGGTCCTTCGGTACACTATTTATTTATCCACAGAAGTCTGCTATCTGTCTACTGTATAACTGGACTATCAGAGCTTATTACAGTAGAATTGTCCATGAACTCTAAACAATTTTCTTTTTTTCACCTACCTACTGAACTTTTCTTTTTTTAGGAGAAATACAGAAGAATGACTGAAATTCCTTGTAGATTAAAACTATGAATAAATCTGGAAACAGGGCATCTTAAAACCAAGCAGATACAGTGATCTGTAGCTTTCTTACTATCACAGACGTTGCACCTCTTTCCTAACAGTCCCAAATGACATCCAGCTGCAGGTGAACTGGACACTTTTGCATTACTAGTTTATCAAAACAGTCTCTGGACAGTTCAAATTGGTACCAAAAAATCTGCTGTGAATATATCATCCAAATGCCCAGCACTGGGGATTAACAGTTACTTTCTTCTGAAAAAAGGCAAAAGAGGTTGTCATATTTAACAAGTCTCAACTTCAAATCATTCTTCCTAGTTCCATTGCGCTCTCATGAAGAACTCGTAGCTAGAGGAAAAGTGAGTGCTGTTTGGATCTAAATAGGTCTCACCAGTTTCAACATCACGTGGTTACAAACAAGAAAGGATTACAAATATTTTCAAGTAAGTTCTGTATGTAAAAGCAAAATGGTTTTGTTAAATAAATTGGGTCGATTTTCAAAGTTGACCTGCAAAATAACCAAAGGTAAAGCAAGCACAAAATTTACATTACTTATGCGCAGCTCCTTGATTCTTCTGAGGGAAGGAAACTGTGTCTGCCGGGAGGTTAAACACTCTTATTAGGTAACTCCTTTTTATTTTGAGGCCAATGTTATAAATCAGACTGAATAACATCTTTGGCATACATCAGTTCCATTGAAAAGCTCCTGTTTCTTTCTTGAGAAAGACAGAAGAGAAATCTACATTTAGATGAATAGGCTTCATCCACAATTTTATGACAATTAATCAGTTATGGTCACTTAGTCAACACAACCTAATTTTGGCCAATTTACTGATAAGCAATTCTAGGAATGCTTTGTTAGAGAAAGCAGACTGCTCAGACTGTTAATGAGTTGACATCTGGATTAAGAAATCCAGTAAAGCAAATACACACCTCCGCTTCAGAGAAAAAAAAAAAAACAACCAAACCCTTCCTACACAGTCCCAAGTCCCTTCTCCTACAACACATACTGGCCTCAATCTGCTACAGGTCTTCTGAACTATTTGCTTAATTTTCTGTCTCTTTCCAACAACATAGATCATCTGCACATCTATAACCGTCATTTACTTTGCACTGAGCTATGCTGTAACTCCATGTCACCACTTTTGATTACAGCCAGCACTGAAAATCTCAGTCTGGTTCTTTTCTGACAGGTTATGAAAAAGTATGGAATGAGAAATTAACTCTCATTGCAAAATGGAAACCCCTATGTACTTCAACACCTAATGTAAGTATAGACCAACAGAAACACCTGTTTTGTTTACTATACTATATATAATTGTTCTCCTGTATGGAATAATCTGGGAAAACTGCTTTAGTCCTCTACATGACTGCTAATCAAGTCTGTAAGAGACATAATTAAAAAAATATTTTTAGAAGTATTTTTTTCAATATAAAGTTGAAAGTTTTTTTTCTAAAAAAACGTTGATTGAAACTATGAAGAAAACAAAACAAACAAACAAACAAAAAAAACCCAAAACCAACTCAAATGTACTCATCACTCTGTGTTTCCAACAGTTTTCAAGAAAAAATAGAATCTGGAAGCTACATGTCTCAATTACTTTGCGCATCTTTTCAGCAACTCAGATACCATGCTCCAAAAATGTCTCCTCAGTTGTAGAATACTAGCCTTCATCACTTTGAAGGCAGGCAAAAATAATCATAAGCCTATGTTATGGTTTTGCTCAGCCAGCAATGAAGCACCATGATAGTCTCTTGTTCGGTGTACTCCATCCACCTCCACCCTTGTTAGGATGGCTGAGGCTCCAGTGAAATAGGAGTAAAAATATAAGCAAGGTTATTGTGGATTGAGACAAGGGCAGGGAGGGCTCACTGCCAATTACAGTTTTGGGCAAAACAGACTCCAACACTCAACTTAGAGAGGAAAGTAGGAAAGTTTATTCTACAAGAAAAAGAATGGAATAAAAAAAAAAAAAAAAATAAAAAAAAGAGCAGGATGATGAGAAAATTAAAACCACCAATTTAAGATCTCCCTCCCCCATCCCTCCTTTCTTCCTGGGCCCAGCTCACTGCTCTCTGTATCTCTACCTCCCTCAACAGCTGGAGGTGGTGGGGTAGGTAATGGGGGATGTGGTCAGTCTCTCACAGATGGGTCTGTTGCTTCTCTCTTCTCAGATGAGGACAACTCCTTGCCTTTTTTCTCTTCTCCAATATAGGGTTCCTCCCACGGGACACATGTCTTTAACGAACTTCTCTGGTGTGAGTTCTTCCCAGCAGCTGTAGCTTCTGCTGATACAGGGTCCCTCACATGGGACATGGCCTCTTCTGGGCATAATTTTAGTGAGCTACTTTGGCATCAGCTCTTCCCTACAGTTACAGCTTCTGTGAATATGGGGTCCCTCTGGCATGGGGTGTTTTATGAAGAGAATCACTGCTTCTGGGGTCTGCTTTAGAAAATGAGTCACTGCCCCTGATGCGGGGTCTTTAATGAAATGCAAACAAATCACTGCTTCATCAGTTCTCTCCAATGGATGCAGGGAAGCCTCTTCCCTCACTGATTTTGGAGTCTGCATGGTTGCTTCTTCCTCTCTTCCAACTCCTTGTGCCACCACCAGGCAGAAAAGAACAGGGGACAGAAGAAAGAAGGAACAGGAAGCAGTCTCCTCTTCCAGCTGCTTCTTAAGAAATGATTGTGGAGGCTCACAATTGGGTCAGCCCCAGAAGTGGGTCTGGCTCAGAGATGGGGAGAGTTTTGAGCATCTTCTTACATGAGCCATCTTTACAGCCCCTTCCCCTGTACCAGAAACAGCTTAATGTCAAACCATGACAGTGTGTCATAGATCTACATGGCATGTCATCTTTTCTCCCAGTCTGAATTCCCTTTGCAGAGGCTAATAGGTCTGATGCATTGCTAGGTGTTTACAATAATTGATTTTAAACACCAAACAACACAGAAAAAGTTCTGTTTTCAGTGTTCTTCTAAAAAAACCTGAAGGTCATAAAACACATTCCACAGCAATAAAGAGGATGGGGCAGAGGTTCTGTAGTGCAGTTATCGTTGAAGTAAGAGCATGGGCCCACATGACAAGACTATTTTTGACCAGGAAATTTAGCTTACCAGCTCTTTACATATCAGGCATAAATTTGACACAGTTACAGTTATGAGTTTATTTTATTAGAAATGCAAAAAAAAAAAAAAAAAACCAAGTAAAGACTTTCATACTAGCAGCTGGGACCACAAGTCAGGAACCGATTTTGATCCAAGTTAAGCTTCATGCCTGAAATACAGAATTTCACAAATGCTGATGCTGCAAACCTTAATTATGACCTTCAATGCTTAGGTTACTGGAGAGCAAATACACTTTACAGTGATGATGTAATATAGTGAGGTTCATAACACATTTATATAACCTGCAGGTGCACAATAAACCTGCAGTTTCTCTGGAATATGTATCTGATCTATGATACCACCATAAAGAATACAAACAGGTTTCTCATGGAACTGTTTGTATTGAAAGAAAATGAAACTTAGAAACATAGAATTAAAAGAAACACAAAATGACCGAGAACAGTAAACAAAGTGTTCAGTAGCTATTCTAAAATATCCTAAGGCACTAAAAAAAAAAAGTAACAGCACTTGTTTTAGAGAAAAAAAGTGAAGACCTTCATATGAAAAATTCCTGTATAGTGTAATGGGTCAGCAGAACTTCACAAAGAAAAATTTAGCCCACTGATACTGCATATGCTTACCTCTTACATGCTCTCTGAAGAACAACATTTATAACAGACAAAGCATCACATACTTTACTGAAGGATGAATCAAAGAAAAAGAACAAAATGCTCCGCCCTTCACTTTCATGTATATCACGATAAAATGAATGAAACAGATAACCTGAGAGCTGAAAGCTTTGCATACTCACATCTCCATCTAGTGGCCTCTGGTCGTCAGAGTCCCTGGTTGGACTGATGTCCTGCCTCATTACCCAGATAGGCTCCTTAGGTTCATCAGGGGTATAAGGAGAACGGATGGTCCTTGTCTTCACTTCCTCAATAGCCTCTTTAATATCTTTGATGGCCAATGAAATCGCATCTCTCTTCTCCTTGCTGTACCTCTGCACTGATTCTCCTGAGTTGGAGATAAGTCGAGAACCAGCTGGGAGCTGGCCATTAATTTCATGCCCATCACCAGCAAGAGTATGACCATGCTCCAAACTCTGTTCCGCCTCTGGCATGTCTTCAGCTGCCTTGTCTAAGCTCTGGGAGCTCATGCTCTGCTTCACTTCTGCTACAATCTGATCAATGTCCTCTTCTTGTTCATAACTGTCCATTCGTGGATAGGGCGCAAATTCGGCCTCCTTCTCAGGGCTGTCAGACTCTCCATCAGATCGTTCATCGTAATGGTGAAGGCGGGCACCAAGTGCCTCCTTGCGATAATTATCAGCCTCCTCTCTTTCTCGCTCATACTGTTGGATCCCCTCCCCAGCATCGAGGTCTGGTGTATCTCCTATCTCCTCATACACATGTTCTTGCAGTCCATAGTCAGCATAAGGCTCAGCGTACTGCTCATCCTCTCCTCGGTGGAAGAGCCGATGTGTGTAGACATAACCAGAGTAGGCAGCATTCATGGCTTCCTCGTGTTCAATGGAATGGAAATGTAAGTGATTAGGCAATGTTCGGTTATGCATGGCCTCGCCGTGCTCAGCCTCAGCATTCTCTGTGTATTCCTCAGACTCGGGTCTGTACTGCACTGCATATGCACTCTCATCCTCATTTTCCTGAACTCTCTCTGTATCGTAGCTGTCCTCCACTGTAGCTATCACATCGCCTTCTGCAGTATCCGTGTGATTGTGGAAACCACTTTCAGTGCTGGCTGACCGAGCTAACATCCCTTCCTCCTCCTGTCCAGACAGGCCTCCTTGGCTGCTGTTGGTGTGTCTTGGGTGGTGAGTTGCATACTGCTGTTCCTCTTCCACCTCTGAGTGCACCAGGTCAGCCTCCACTGACTCGTTCACTGCTCCATTTTCTGGCTCTTCACTTGCCTCCCCCTCAGGCGGTCCAACCAAATGGTTCATGGCAAGTTCTGTTGGCTAGGTCACTTATTCTGTTGGCATTTTATCTACTGCAGCTGGAAAGAAAGAAAGAAAGAAAGAAACTAAAGTCCTCTGATGTTACTCTTGAAAAAAAAAAACCCAAAGTGGAGTCCATAAACAGAAGCAAAACAAAAGGCACTCTTCCTTCCCCAGCACACAAACATTTGACTGCATCAGCTCTGAGGTCAGATGATGACCAGCACAATAGCAAAAGCTCCCATGCAAATGACCTCTAACAGCAGCAACCAAAACCAATCCCCCTGGGAATTGCATTTGTCACTTCTAATGGACAAATTCTTTGTGGAAGAATCATTTACAAGAACTTCTTGGAGGTGCTTCTAAGGACCACTGTGGCATTTCCACAGCATTTACAGGTACAATTTAGAAAAAGTAACCTCTGTCAGGGACTCAAACATGGTAGAACTATGACACAAATATTCCACCTTTGCTCCGAAACTCTCCATACAGTCCACTAACCATGCCAAGAAATGACGCTGTAATGTAAAATGACAGATTTAGTCCCATCACAGGAGTTTGTAGTTGCTCAGATGAGTGACAACTATGCATACTACACTTCTTCAGTGTGGTATCTTCAGCTGAGAAAAGTCACCCAATGAACTTTTGAAAAATCACTAGAAATAAAAATGCACTCAGAGTGTCTGAAGCACCTGCTCTTTCTCCTTAGTGAAGCACAAGACAGCCAGATACAACACAGTTACTGTTCAAGAAATACATCTACCATCACTTAAGATGGCTTCTGCACCAAACATTTTTCCTAAGACACAGAGAAGACATGACTAATATTTATAACCGTCATCATACTGAAATCAGAGAGGCACCTTAGCCTTACAGATTTTGAGCTAATAATAAAACATATGCAGGCCACAGAAACAGAAAAACTCTGTATTCACTTCCAAAGGTTTCACAGAGCGAAAAAGCTTATCTAGCTCAAAAGATTTCACTTTTACGGACAGTTTCAGCTACTCTGAACCTTGCTCTATATTTTTAAAATGTAGTGTCATAAAAAGAAGAGCTATGTCCCTTTAGATCCCTAAGTCAAATCATATAACCACAAATAAAATACAACTCTAGCCTGTAACTTACCAATAAGGACTAAAAAAAAAAAAAAGCAAAAAAAGAGCACCTATTGGAAGACTTCTAACTTCAAGGATCTGTATAAGCATGTGTCAAGTATCAATGTAGAAAGCTAACATGAATGTAAAACAAGACTTTAAACAAATTACTGAACTGAGGCAAGAAGTCTCAAGTGACACTTCCAATGTTTTAGCCTTTGAAACTTGGAAGTCCTTGCAATAAAAGGAAACAAAATATATCTTGGCCCTTGTTCCCAACAGATCTTTTAATTTTCAGAAACAGCTCATATGTAGCTTTTGCAAATCTTACATATTGTGTGTAATCCCTTTCTCATCCTCATCATAAAGGAGAAAAACCTTCCCTCTAGAGACTACAGTAGACCATACAACATATAAAAAATGTAGTCAGAAAACAGTAGCTAATAAATCAAATTAAGTGAACAGATAAAGATGCTCTACACATACCTTTCCTTTCTCAAAATAACTGAAAAATAAACTTTTTTTTTGCAGTGACAAGGTAATAAGTCTTTTGCCAGCTAAGACTTGCAAGAAATCGTGAAAAGAACGGGAACAATACATGTGTGTAGACAGGTGTGTGCCAGAACACTCTCCTCCCCACACCAAATTACCTATTAATAAATAAACAAGAAAAATGATATTGTAAACCCACAAAGAGAAGGGTAAAGATGCCATGGCCACATCTTTAACTGAGTTAAGCTAGAAAAAAGCAGACAAACTGCATGAAGACTACTTAGGCCTGAAGTCAAATAAGGAATTGAATACCCCATTAATTATCACAACAGGGGTCCTGGTAACATCTGAAAATATGTGATTCGATTTCAGAAACCTAAATGCTGGCTTGCAATATATTGTGTACTGTGGACAAACAGCATTGCTGGTATGGCTAGCTGTGAGAAACAAATTACTATTACAAACCATATGTAATACTGTTAAAAATACCTTAGAGACCCAACATTTTCCTTTCACAAATTGAAAGTTTCAGAAGTTTCATCTGTAAAAATCACCCTTGTTTAAAGAATGATCTCAGGTTAATTTCAAATACTGATAACCCAAATTTTTCAAGGTTGTGCCTTTTGAGTGGATGAGGATGAAGCTTTAAGCTTTACCTAAAGCCTTTTACTGAAGCAGGTTCTTTTTGTTTGTCCTTCCTCCCTTCCTATACAATACTTTTGATCTAATTGCACTTTTAATTTTTTCAAACAGTAAAATATTGTTTTCAAATGTAATTTGAAATAAAATAAAAAAAGAAACGTGAATTGTTAGAAAATAAGGCAAATTTACTTATAAAATTGTAGAGCTGAATAAATGCCCTTAGGTCATCTAAGCCCCAGTAACCTTCAATGAAGCGTAAGCTTCTAAGTCAAGTACATTTATCTGTTTAACAATCAGTCTTTAGTACTGTAATTTAAAGAACTGCCTATTAAGGTTGGGGGTTGGAAGTACTAAATCCCTTTTCATGTATGGTAGATGGATGACTAAAACCCACATATTTTTATTCTTGGTAGCATTTCCCTCAAGCAAATACAAGGTCTGCCTGACTTTTCCCATCAGGCCTTCAAAAAGCACTTTATTTCCAGCAAGCAAACAAAAATCAATAACCTACATAAAATGCCATAGACAGAAAAGAACATAAGCAAGATACGATCTCACCTAGGAAATAAAGACACAGTATTCATCTGAAAGATATTATACTCCCACATTAATTACTCAGAACAGCAGCTGTGCTCCAGTAATCAAACATATATGGGAAAGTGCTCTGTAAGCACTTTTAGCTTTGTACTCAGGACTTGACAGATGAATCTGTCTCCAAAACAGAGAAATCAGAGGTTGATTGCTACTGCAACTAGTCCTCTGCTGAAGGTAAAACTACCTTCCTGCCTGTGCAGAAGAAAAAATAAACATCAATACATATTTCTACTGCAACATAAAGAAAAAGCTGGAATTTAAAGATTCTCCTCTGCTACTTTAAACAGAAATAGTTAAAACATCCCTAAGGGCATACTATCATCTCTGAGCAAGACAACAACCTTATCCAGCACTTCTCAGAAAAAGATAAGCAGTAAGAAAAAGGTGGAAATGTCCGCGTTCAGATTTCAGTTTGGTTTGTTACTTGTTTCCCATGTACAAACGTATAATTGTTTGCTTT
The DNA here is from genome assembly GCA_013401255.1 of Urocolius indicus. Lineage (NCBI taxonomy): Eukaryota > Metazoa > Chordata > Aves > Coliiformes > Coliidae > Urocolius > Urocolius indicus. The sequence continues at coordinate 50,022 of WBNH01003881.1, forward strand.
CTTGTGCATGCACGGTGGAAATGAGACTTTTAAAAACAAATCGTTATTACAAATACGCCTTTTAGGGTTTACTTTGTGTTATATTTTCATATTCTAACCCTGTTTTTTTTAATAAAAGATCAGACTCTCAATAGGCCTGTCTACTATTGTTATTGTCTCAAAATAAAGCTATGTACCATGTGGAACCAAAACTACACCTACACACATTTTTTGTTACATCTGGGATAACATGACAACTCAGAAAGGGACCACAGGAGATCTCAGTCCAAGTCTGTCCAAAGAACAGCCAGCTCTCAGCTCTGACTGAGTTGCTCAGGGACAGATCCAGTTGGAGCTTGGTAATCTCCAAGGCGCAACCTGTCTGGGTCCTGGCTCTAGAGCTGGGCTATCCTCATAAGGAAAACATTTCTTCCTTATAGTCAGATCAAATTTCCTCTGTTTCAGCATGTCAGCTGAAACTCTGTAACCCACCTTCCTGCCACACACTATTGTAAAAAGCTTGTCTGCATCTCCTCTGTCCCCTGGGCTGCTGTTGAGTGGCCCTGAAGACATCCCCTTGTCCCAGCTGAACCAGGTGTGGTCCTACAGCTTCTCCTCACAGAGCAAGGGCTCCAGCCGACCATCTCAGTGGCCTCCCCTCACCTCCCACCAGTTTGTCAGTGTCATTCCTGTGTTGGGGACCCAAGATGGAGGTGGAAGCGAGACAGGGTCTGATCAGTGCTGAGCAGAGGGTACACAGTCCTGTCTTTCCCTGGCTTTCAGGGCTGTGTTCTGCTCATGCTGCCCCAGGCATCACCTGTGCCCTTTTCTGCTGCCCAGGCCGTAACCCTGAGCTCCTCCTTGGCCCCCCCAGCCCAGGTCTGTATGGCTGTGAAGGGTATTTATAGATACACACTGTTTTAATTAATCTTTTCATTTATAAGAAGTTTAACTAATACCTCTTATTTTGCAAACTTTTGCAAGAGAAAAACTAGTATGACAGTTAAGCATGTAAGCAAAAAAGGTTTTGACTTCCCTAAATGTCTTAGCACATATTTACACATTTTCCATGAAAAATAGTTACTCTCTTACCATATTTACCTATGACTCCAAGTCACACTAGAAACACAGAAACCCCTGACTGAATTCGCAATGGGATTCCGCCCCAAGGACAAGTTGTCTTGGCACATTTGCTGAGGAATTTCACAAAGCACCTATGTGTTTCCAGATTACAGCAATGCACTAATGTTTCACTTGTAGAGATACAGTTCTCTCAACACGACATATCTTCATTTTTTTTCTTTTTTTTTTCTTTCTTTTTTAATAAGAGCTCCTATCTTATCAAATGGTTGAGAATCTCACACCATATGCAATGCCCTCTTAAGAGAGAACTCTGCACTTCTGTGTTAGATGACTTTCTCTTCCCTGAACTGCAAATTGGAAAATCTGACTAATATTGCTAACATATGCTAAGTAAGTTCATCCAAAACAGCTTTAAACAAGAAAAGTGGTCAAATCTAAGTTTCTTGACAGTAGGTGAAAGCAGCACCTGGAAAGTGGCATTAACATCCCACCACATGCACACACATACACATATTGTTATGTACCAATCAGGATGAACAAACACCCACAATATTGTAATTGTAAGGCAGAAAAGCTGCATATAAAATATTGCTCTGTGTAGAAAGTGTTCTAGCAGTGCTTGTAGAATCCTTGTATCATTTTAATACATTAAACGTCATACATTAGTTTCAACGCTATAATTTGCCTTTCTGCAAATTCTTTTATCCAAATTTTGTTTGTAATAACCATAGAAGCTTCCATTTCTGAGTTCCAGGTCTCATTCTGAACAAAGCAGGAGCAAAGTTTATGTACACAAACGTATGTAAATTTCAAAAGAGGGTAGCTTCTCCCTGCATTGGTCTTTTCTCACCATGACTAGACTAACAGAGTACACATATTCACAACAAAAAGTATGGAAGTGCTGTTGTTAAAGAGAGTTCATACTTACATCATCAACTTGGTACACAAGCCACGTGGGAATAGAAGTGAACTGCATTAAGTCACAGTACGCATCTGAGTAACTCAAAGGCAAATCACACATTAGATTTCAGTTTCCCACTGTTTCTTGGTCTACCTTTGCTCCCACCAGGGTATGAAATTCTGTGGTGGTGAACGTGTGTCAGCAGCAGACCTCCTAAATCATATCACACCAACCTTGTGATTACAGAGAATTAATTTGAATTTCCGCTTCCAATTTTAAAATTGTTTACATCAGCTCCTAGGTATCTCTTTAAATTGAATTTATATAGTAACTAAACAAGCCTGAAAAAGTCATACAGCTTTCCTGTGAGGTCTGGAAACATCATCAATTCCCACATAATTGAGCAATAGGATCATGCCAAGGTTTTGGTCAACAGCATTTTTAACTCTCCTTTTTTAATGCTATGTATCTACATTTGGTTTTTAACATTTTGTTTTAGTAACACTTAACCTTGTTGCAAGTCTTCAAAAGTACGTTCTCATTTCATCTACTGCAGTAAATAAACTGGTGAAACTACAGAAATTCACTTAAAAAAAAAAAGAGAACTTATCTGAAAAAAATCACAGTGTTTCATAAGATTTGAAAAGTACTTTAGGGATAAAAAGAGAAATTATTATATTTATAAATTTAACAGCTATTGAAACCAGAAATTATTTACTGCCTATGCACAAATATAGGTTTAAAACAGGTAAGAGTAGCATTTTGCAAGTCTTCAATCAATGAGAATTTTTTTTTTAGAAAAAAGGAAACTAGCTTTAGGCATCCTAATTATTAAACTGAATACCCAATAAAAGAAAAACTATCAGTTTCCAGTTCCTTTGAACCTAAGTACACTGAACAGATGATTACCAGTATGCAGCCAATGATGAAGCCAACTTAATACACACAAGGTTTAAAAAAATCCCCTGCCCATTGGCCTCCTTCTTCCAGGCCTTTGCCGACCCCCATGAAAAGAGCTAAGAGAAACCTGTGTCTGATGTGAAGAACTCCACGCTTTTGTTAACAGTAAACAGATACAGAATTACATGAATTAAATAGCTTTCAAAAAACATTTAACTTCCTCTCCTTCCAATGTCCATCTTATTCAAAACTAAAATTTAAACTTGAGCAAGAAACAGGTTCAGTAATACTCAAGGCAGACAGAGCACATCTTGCAATGCTTTAGTGCACTGGAGAGAGAGCATGCTCTGATCAGAAGGAAGAGACCCATCCCACCAACTTTTAATACTGAAGTCTTGCCAAGAACCACAGCGAATGGACTCTGGGAGTATCTGAAGCCATCCATCTGCTGCCAGAGGAGAGTTAACTGATATTACAGCCTAAAAGAAGAACCAGAAGCAGTAGACACAAATCTAGACCAGGATCCATAGTCAAAATCTACAGTGAAGTACAACAATTAGGCATATTAAAACAAAAATAAATCAGAAATCCCAGACTAATTGTTTGAGGGAATAAATCTGACTCCTCTTTCCAACCAGAATGATTAAGTATGGTAAGTAAAAGTCCTGTGTCATCTCAGCCAAGGAAATTTGTGGTTCTCTTTCACTCTGCTGTAATTTTTTGACAGGTTACTGCTGGCTTTATACCTGGGTGAATTATGGAATGAATCTTTAACTAGCATCCAGATAATCTAAAATTTTGACCACTGGAATTGTTACTCTGGTTCTCAATTATGGTTAGTAATAAAATCCATTTCCCAAGAAGAACGAAAAATTGAAGTAGTATAACCAATATCAAAGCACATTAATGTTTAAGATCAATAATACAGTCTGAGACTAGCTTCCATCTCTGTTATAGGTACAACTGCTAAAAATGAATCTTTATTAAATATGAGCATATGGTTGCTTATAATGTACCATTTTTTTCTCCTCTGTATAACAGGGCAGAACTGTTTCAAAGAACAGTGGAAAAAGCCAACTCTCCAGTGATGAATTCTGAATTCTGTAAACATTTTTACACTACTGTTGTCTTTACATTACTGACTTAGTAACTTGAAATGAAACAGTGAGGTGAAAACTAAGCTGCTTTGGGTTTTAATGGCAAGGTTTTGGTAGGGGAAGTGGGCTACATGGGTGACTGCTGTAAGACGGAACCAGAAGATTCCCCCGTCTGACAGAGCCAATGCCAGCCAGCTCCAAGATGGACTCACTGCTGGCCAAAGCTGAGCCCACCAGCAGCGGCGGTAGCATCTCTGGGATAATGTATTTAAGAAGAAGGGAAAAAACTGCTGTGCAACAGCAGAGAGGAGTGAGAACATGTGAGAGCAACAGCTCTGCAGACACCAAGGTTAGTGAAGAAAGAAAGCAGGAGCAGAGGTTCCCCTGCAGACTGTGGTGTAGTCCATAGTGAGGCCCTGCTCCTGCAGCCATGGGGGTCATGGGGGAGCAGAGACACCATGGAAGGAGGAAGGAGCAGTAGAGACGTGTTTGAACTGACCACAACCGTCATTCCCTGTTCCTCAGAGGTAGAGAAATTGAAAGTAAAGTTAAGACCTTAAAAGAAGGGAGTGGTGGTAGCAAGTTGTTTCTAAGATTTGGTTTTACTTCTCATTATCCTACTGTCTTTTATTTGCGAATAAATTAATTAATTTTAAATTAATTAATTAATTTTAAATTAATTAATTAAAGTAAAATAATTTACCTTGCCTGTGAAATCACCAGGTGAAAGATTCCTCCTTGTTTTTGGATTTTCCTTCCCCTCTACATTTTCTCTCACTCAGATCGGGTAAGAATGAAGGAAGACAGTAAGATGAGGTAACTAAAATTCCAAAGCATTCAATTATGGCAGGAATACCAGTTCTTTTCCATCTGCTTCTCACTATTTAAAACAAACAACTGAATTAACACTTTCTAGCTGCCATATCACAAGCTCATTTTCAAGGACCTGATATTTGCCTGTACAACATTAATGAGAAGTACAAGTTAGTTTGTCTTCTTTTTCTGAGTGACAGAAAGACATCATAGCCCATATCTGCTTCCATTCACGGAAAGGAGGTAAGCAAGAGTGTGTAAGGGTTGCAGGCTACCAATACTTTAAGAAAAAAAAACTAGTGAAATCACCGACCAGGGATTTCATTTAAAGGTATATTCACAGCCGAACACTTACAAGGTTTCAAGCTGCAGTATTCCTGGAATTAAATGCTGCTTCAATAGATTTTAGCTTGTATCTATACAACTTTAAATCTCAGGGAAAAAAAAAAATTACAAGAAACAANCCAGCAGCGGCGGTAGCATCTCTGGGATAATGTATTTAAGAAGAAGGGAAAAAACTGCTGTGCAACAGCAGAGAGGAGTGAGAACATGTGAGAGCAACAGCTCTGCAGACACCAAGGTTAGTGAAGAAAGAAAGCAGGAGCAGAGGTTCCCCTGCAGACTGTGGTGTAGTCCATAGTGAGGCCCTGCTCCTGCAGCCATGGGGGTCATGGGGGAGCAGAGACACCATGGAAGGAGGAAGGAGCAGTAGAGACGTGTTTGAACTGACCACAACCGTCATTCCCTGTTCCTCAGAGGTAGAGAAATTGAAAGTAAAGTTAAGACCTTAAAAGAAGGGAGTGGTGGTAGCAAGTTGTTTCTAAGATTTGGTTTTACTTCTCATTATCCTACTGTCTTTTATTTGCGAATAAATTAATTAATTTTAAATTAATTAATTAATTTTAAATTAATTAATTAAAGTAAAATAATTTACCTTGCCTGTGAAATCACCAGGTGAAAGATTCCTCCTTGTTTTTGGATTTTCCTTCCCCTCTACATTTTCTCTCACTCAGATCGGGTAAGAATGAAGGAAGACAGTAAGATGAGGTAACTAAAATTCCAAAGCATTCAATTATGGCAGGAATACCAGTTCTTTTCCATCTGCTTCTCACTATTTAAAACAAACAACTGAATTAACACTTTCTAGCTGCCATATCACAAGCTCATTTTCAAGGACCTGATATTTGCCTGTACAACATTAATGAGAAGTACAAGTTAGTTTGTCTTCTTTTTCTGAGTGACAGAAAGACATCATAGCCCATATCTGCTTCCATTCACGGAAAGGAGGTAAGCAAGAGTGTGTAAGGGTTGCAGGCTACCAATACTTTAAGAAAAAAAAACTAGTGAAATCACCGACCAGGGATTTCATTTAAAGGTATATTCACAGCCGAACACTTACAAGGTTTCAAGCTGCAGTATTCCTGGAATTAAATGCTGCTTCAATAGATTTTAGCTTGTATCTATACAACTTTAAATCTCAGGGAAAAAAAAAAATTACAAGAAACAAAGAGTACGGAATAAAACAATAGATGCAAAGGAAGAGGAAGTAGGAATACACAGATGTAGGTTATAAGAGATGAAAAATAACCTTTTTTCTCCACCCCAAGTTTTCTCAACCCAGTAAACTCAATCTCAACTCAAACCATCAAGTTCCACTAACACTTGCAGATCTTTTTACTACTTCTATTTCAAGGACAATTTCTTGATTCAGACCACATTAAAAACCAGACAAATCCAAAGCTGCACAGACCAGCTGATGAGCTTTGAAAGGCTGGAAGGAAAACTGATCTGCCACTTGCATTTTCTCACAGATCTGCAACTGTAAAGACAGCTCTACAGGCCTCTCCAAAGCCATATGGAAGGATGTCATACATTGGTTTGCCAAGCATCATCCTCAGTGATTAGAGCAAAAATTCTCAAGCAGATATTCTACTGTAAAGACCTTCCTGAAATGCTATGGCCACTTGTCAGTACCAGAGTAGATACACCACTAGGCACCACACACCAGATATTCAGCTGAGAGAGACGCCTATCTGGCTACACCAGCACCTACCTGCATTTGACTGGCTTCATCAGACCTGTCTGCATGTTCCAGGCTTCCTAACAACAAAGATTCTCCTCGACCAAAACATTAATTATCTCTGCACCTTCGGTGCCTTAAAAAGCAAAATACACCATATGCTCCTTGCCAAAGCTGATGAGAGAAGGTTAGTTATTCAAAGAGGGAGGACACCAATACCACGCTCTTTGCACTGAGGAAGATCTTGACTGAGACCTACTTTTCAGCACAAGCACGTTTCTGTTAGGGGAACTAGCTGCTCCAAGGCAACTACATCTCAAATCTGTTCCCCAGACAAAATTAAACCCTAATGAAGGCTGGCATTTCTCCACATGCGCAGCTCTGAGCAGGACTTGAAGAGTATTAATTACCGTACTCAACACAGCTCAGAGCCCTCAGATCTGTCTTTCAAATGGTAGCTTAGTTAGAAACTGCAGTCTGAGCAAGGGAGTAGTGGTGAGGGAGGAGAACCATGCCTAGCTACAGCCATAGGGTTCCCATCAGGATAAGAAAAAAAATAATCTGATGCTGCTAATCAAGTTAACCAGATCACTCACTACTGCCAGATCATGAAAATCAAAACCAGATGCATTCTTTCAAAATCACAAAGCTTTCCACACACTTACCAGCCTCTACCCATTGAGAAAACAAACTTAATAAAACATGATTATATGGGAGAGAGGTTCAGAATAAAACAAAGTAAACCAAAGAGTCACATAAACACACTTTTCATGTCCCTATGCAACATTTACAGCTAGAACCTCCACACAAACCAGTCCAAATGAAGTAGTATGTAAAGTCAATGGGGAAAAAGGACATAGTGCAATAGCATTTAAAGATGCAGTCATAAGCAAAACAGAATATAAATAAAAGATTTTCTAAACACATGTAGGATGGCAGTTGTCTTCTTTTTAAAAAAGAAGACATTAAAAACCAGACAAATCCAAAGCTGCACAGACCAGCTGATGAGCTGATGGACTGTGTGTCCATCGCCCCCGCAGTGCTTTTGTCTTCTTTACAAACAGTACTGACTTAAAAAACTCAGATGTGTCACATTTCTGTAAAAGTAGGTTACTCTGTCTTCTCTTTTATGTAGCAATACTTAGATTTTAGTAGAAGAGTATATTCCATTTAAAATATTCTTGTGCATTCTTAACCTTATCAAATGTTTTACATTATTAATCTGTCAAAGTAGTGGAATTATGGCACAAAAAAAGCTGTAACTAAAAAGAGCAGTTGTAAGGTAAAATACATTTCACATGGATAAACTTACAAGAGGACAGTACGATCCTGAAATGTTTCAATATTTGAAACAATATTTATGTATTCATCTATTAACATTTTTCTCCTTTTTGCTTGCAGTCTGAGAGTAAATGGTTCCTTTCACTTATCCTCACAAGTTATTATTAAGGCAATGCATACCAAAGACACTCCTGACCCTTTCTCATCAGGAAATGTAAAGCTGTAATTATTTTACTTCATTATGTTTTATAAAGAGAAAATAAGATGCCTCTTAAATGTTCCATGAACCCTAACTAAGAAGGATTCTGTAATGCCAGGGAATAGTATATTTATTCTGCTTTATCTTTTTATTCCTTTTCAAGGAATCATCATCATTCTAATAACAGAATATATTTCTCTTCTGGCACCCAAGCTTAGCTGTGGTATTTAAGGCTCTACTGTCTATTTGACTCAAAAGTCATAAAAGCCAGGTCTCTGCTATCCGTTGGGCAAAGGAGTGGTTTGGACTTCTCTTCAAATATTTGTCCTTTGAAGAGGTAACCTTATAAGCATGCACATACTAACTTCCCTTTTCTTTGCTATAACTACAGCACCAATTTGTTTTCAGTTTTGTAAATTCAGGACAAAAATACAGAGGATGTGGTCTCTCTCATGGAAACATGCTTCAAAATTAAGGTAGGAAACCACTTATTTAACTTTAAACATGGAAATACATTTAAAAAGCAATGGAACAACTCATTCCCCAATGTTTGCAATAAACATATGAAGGAAAAGATGGTAAATGGGGGAGTCAACTTGGATTCAACAAGGGGAAATCCTGCTTGACCAACCTGACAGCCTTCTATGAGAGCACAACTGGCTGGTTAGATGAGGGGAGAGCAGCAGATAGCATCTGCCTTGACTTCAGCAAGGCTTTGGACACTGTCTCCCATAACATCCTCATCAGAAAGCTCAGACAGTGTGGCTTGGCGGAGCGGATGGTGAGGTGGATCGAGAGATGGCAGAATGACACAACCCAGAGTGTGGTGATCAATGGCACAGAGTCAAGTTAGAGGCCTGTGGCCAGTGGAGTTCCACAGGGATGGGTTCTGAGGCCAGTCTTGTTCAACACCTTCATCAATGACCTGGATAAGGGGACAGAGTGTACCCTCAGCAAGTTGGCAGATGACACCAAACTGGGAGTACTGGCTGATTCCCCAGAGGGCTGTGCTGTCATTCAGTGGGATCTTGACTGGCTTGAGAGTTGAGCAGAGAGGAACCTCAAGAGGTTCAACAAGGACAAGGGCAGAGTCCTGCACCTGGGGAGGAACAACCCCATACACCAGGACAGGCTGGGGATTGACCTGCTGGAGAGCAGCTCTGCAGAGAGAGACCTGGGAGTCATGGTGGAGAGCAAAATAACCATGAGCCAGCAATGTGCCCTCGTGGCCGAGAAGGCTTGATGCATCCCAGGATGCCACTGGAAGAGTGTGGCCAGCAGGTCAAGGCAGGTTCTGCTCCCCCTCTACTCTGCCCTGGTGAGGCCTCATCTGGAGTGCTGTGTCCAGTTGCATTTAAACATATGAAAAAACTACTTTACTGTGAGGGTGAGAGAGCCCTGGCACAGGCTGCCCAGGGAAGGTATGGAGTCTCTTTCTCTGCAGGTCTTCAACATCCACCTTAACACATTCCTGTGTGACCCGATCTAGGTCAACTTGCTTTGGCAGAGGGGTCAGACTAGATGGTCTCTAGAGGTGCCTTACAACCCTTACCATTCTATAATTTTATGAAAATAAAGAATTACATATTTCTCAGGGGTCTATAGGTTGCTATAGGATTCTTCTGAGATTACTGTTTTTCTACAGAATTCAATGCTGTTTCAAATTAGTCACACAGATATTAGTCACACACCTTTGATATTACGCTACATGGACTTCTCTGGACAAGTAAAGCTTTTGGCTCTGTAGAAGTTGTAAAAATCCATGGTGATCAAAAAAATCTGACCTCCTAAAAAAGCCCAAAATATCATGACCTCCTAAGCTCTTGCTTGCTTGAACTGCAGCATAAACCATTTAGAAATATAGGCAATTTTCAAAGTTTGTCAGCTCACAATATCCATTCCATTTTCCTACACAGGACAGTTGCCATACTACAATTATCCCATCATGCACTTTACCTTTTACAACTTCTTTACAGTCTTCTTGGACTCTGGCATTGTTAAAATAGCTATTGAAAACTATGAGTCCAAAAGACGACTCTGCACACCCTTCAGATGTTGTTAAACCAGTCAGCTGAATAGGACAATCCTTATCTACAAAAGCAGCTGGTCAACAGCAGGAATTTAGCACGGCCAAGTTTCAAGACTTTTGAACAGGCCAGTTCCTGCAGACAGTTACTCATGCAGATACTGAGCAAAAATATACAATATCCAAGCTCTGGAACTAAAAGTGAGTCACTGCAAGCTGAAGTAATGTTTCAAAAATTTCTTTAAAGTAGACAGACACACACACACACAAAATCTGCAGGTTGCAAGAATGACCAGATTGCCATCTACACTTGCCAAAGACAGTTTCTCAGAGTGACTCTGAATTTGTGTTTTAGTTTGGACACTTTTAAAGGGTAACTTCTGATGGTTCATATGCACCGTCCTTCAGGTGACACTGTAGAGCAGACTTGGAAATCATATAATGGATTTATTTCAAGCAACAGTCATCTGGTATGAGAGATCCAGGAGTGCACCTAATTTGTTCAATTTGCTGGTGAGCATTCAGGCACAGGACCTGTCCAGAGCTAATGTGATATGAGACTCATCAAATGTGCTAAGGTTGTACGTGAGGTCCTTAATACCAAATGCTTTGCCCTGCAGATCTGGTCATGTTGAAGCCAAGTCAGGGACATCCTTCAAGATCAGTTCCAAAGAAACATTTGTTAGATAATATCAATCATAATTTCTAATTTCTGTTAATTCCTTTAATCACATGGGAGTATTTTTTCTCAGATGCATTTTTCACTAGCAGGATGGGGAAGATGAAGAAAAAGAAAGACAAAATCATGATGGACATGGATGAAATATTTAACAAAGCAGTATATCCTGGTACCTATTTGCATACGTGGATAGTTCTTACAAGTTCAGAGAGTCAGAAAAATGTTGATTCGAAGTGACTGCTGGAGATCACCCAGACCAACTAGCTCCTCAAAGTGTTACTAATGCTAATACCAGCCCAAGTTGGTCATAGCTTTGTCTGGCCAAATCTTAACACCCTCTGCAGATGGGTTACTCCACCATCTCTCTGGGCAATTTGTTCTAGTTTTGAACTAACATCACAAGGAAGAATTCTTTCATTATGTTCAATCTAGATATGCATCACCATGATAACTTGGTAACAAATGAAATATCAGAATTGATCTCACCTACAAATTCTTCATTTGCTCATGTAATGTGCCTGCTCATAAGAGTAAATATGTCCTTGAGAAAAAAGCATCCAGAGGACCAGGAGACAGAACTTAAGGCACAAACGGAAGGTGGAGGGGCATCAGAAGAGGAATACAACACACAAGGTATATGAATAAGGCACGACTTTCTTCATAATAGTACCCACAGCAATTATCATTCATTCAAATAGTTGCAAGTAATTTAGCTGAAGACCTGCATTCAGTTTTTAAATTTTGCCAGTGGTAGATTTTTTTGATTGTTTAATTCAAATTCTTCTTAACCCTTCACATAAGTGTTTGACTCCTCACTCTTGCAAAAATAAGATGTGAGAGTCAATGACACTTGCTTTTTAATAAATCCATGCTCATGGTTTGTTTTCATTTTCCTTGCACATGTCCTGGCCATTTTACACCTTTAAAAACATTTCTTTAAAATGCATTAAGAACCAGAACAAAATTCCACAAGCTAAACCAAACCAAAACAAGAAGTCTTGGGGGGCGGCGGGGGGAAGGAAAGAAGGAAAATTGTCATCTAGCTTCTTTGAAGAATATTTAGAAGTTCCATTTTTTTTACTGCTGAATACGTTGTGAATTCTATTATATGGAATCATTAGACATTGACTGAGATTTATAAGGTGGTGCTAAAAAACTTCAAAGAATCAACTTAATTCAGGGTGTTTGTGGTCAGCTTATCACACATCTGTGCCAGTATTTCCTCCCTTTTCTCTTTTCCTGCTCCAGTGTGGGGTTCCTCTTATGGGAGATAGTTCCACAAATTTCTCCAATGTGGGCCCTTTCCAAAAGCTATAGTTTTTCATTAACTGCTCCAGTGTAAGTCCATTCCACAAGGTACGTTCTTTCAGCATCAGACTGCTGCAGTGTGGGTCCCTCATAGAGTCACAGGTCCTGACAGTAAACTCTTCTCTCCCCATGAGTCCACAGGTCTTCCCAGGAGCCTGCTCCAGTGTGGGGTCCCCACAGGGTCATAGAGTCCTTCAGGCATCCACCCACTCCAGTGTGAGGTGCTCCCTGGGCTGCAGTTGGATCTCTGCTCCCCTGTCGCCTCCATGGCTGCACCACAGGTGGCAGGGAAACCTCTGCTCCAGCCTGAAACACCTCCTCTCCCTCCTTCTGCACTGACTTTGGTGTCTGCAGAGTTGTTGCTCTCACATGGTCTCACTCCTCTCTACTGTTTGCTGTTGCACAGCATTTTTTTTACCTCTCTTCTTAACTACATTATCCCAGAGGTGCTACCTCTGCTGCCAAAGAGCTCAGCTTTGGCCAACGAGTCCATCTTGATGCTGGCTGGTACTGGCTCTGTCAGATATGGGGGAAGCTTCTGCTACCTTCTCACGGAAGCAACCCTGCTACCAAAACCTTGCCATGAAAAAAGACAGGATACAATAATAGAGAATATTGCTTGTACCATTGTAACACTGAAGTTTTCAAGAAGCAGTTTTTACTACCTGAACAGAACAGCTTTCTCAGTTAATTTGCTTATGCTGTCATTCCTCAAAAGTAAGCACTAGTCTGCATGCACACTCACAGATTTATTTTTTTTTAGGACTATATGAACCAGTAAACTATATTGTCTGACCTCCTACATACTACAGGCAAAATAAAAAAAACAAAAACCACCTTGTAATTCTAAAGCAACTCTGTCTACACGTTCGTTTATTTACAGGCTCCTAAATGTACCCACACTGCTCCACAAAATCAGTAATCATGCTGTAATAAATGATAAAGGGATGTATTGATCATAACAGAAAGTATGTATTGATTACATTAAGTGTATGGGTAAATATGGGTAATAAGTGCTTATTAAAAATAAGCAGTGTTCAGGATCATGAAGGCATAATACAGTATTGTATGCTATATAACTACTTAAGTGTATTGTGTGCTATATAATTATTTAGGTGCAAAATTAATATGCGTTTGTTATAAGATTAAACCCACCAGGGGAAGCAAAGCGCTGTGTCACCCTGACTCAGTTAGGATGATGACACTCGTTGCTTAAGGTTGCATCAGCCGCCCCAAAACCTGCTGTGTCACCGACAATGCCCAAATTTGGGGTATCAGGACGGATCGATCTCCCACCAGTGAGAAGTAAAGGCCTGCATCAAGAGTTAACCAGTCAGGAGCTAGAACAACGCAGAGGGATCAAGAAATAACCAATCTGGAACTACTACTATGCGCGCGGGCAGAATTGAAACTCTATATAAGTCGTGACCAAAACACAGGAAGTGTGTGCCGAGGCGGAACTACTGTGTTTCCTCGGTCACCCAGCGCTGTTTTGCTCATTTACCGCTTTGCTATAATGTGTGTGCTATATTTTGATTAATAAATTTTTTATTAAATAGAGGAAGACTCTTCGTGAATAACAATGCTGCCAAGATGAGGCTGTAGCACAGTCTAATTAATGACTTTTCTACTTGTACAATCACAAAATGATGGCCTTCAAAGCAGCCTTGGGACAATTTAAAAAAACCACTTACAAGCCTAAATAAGGCAATATAATTTGGCAAAAGGGTCCTGGACTTCTGTAAGTGAGTTTAGCTCTGAATCACTGGAAGAAAATTGCTCCAAGAAACCACAAAACTAAGGAAATGTAGTAATGTCCAAAGTCCACCTTTGAACCTACTGCACCAATTGCTCTGCCCACCCCCCCCCCCCCAACACACACACGTCTTTAGACAGAATGAAAGAGCATGGCTCGCTGGGCAGAAATTGTATGATGCTTTGTTATGGGATGAAAGCATTGGCTCTCAAAACTCCTGAAACCTCTTTTCTGCCAGAGTTATTCTGGCTTAACAAACACTGATGGACATCACTGAATTTTGAAAGACATTTCATGTTCAAAAATGTCTTCCTGTGAATTTCAACTTTTGCAACTCTTATTCTTACTGTGGTGCTTCTTGCATAAAAAATGCATTGGAAATTCCATTTCAGGTTCTACCTAAGTAATCTAAGAGGATATAAAAAAAACCAGGCTGCACCTTTCTGAAAACAATCCACCACTAGATGAAAGCTTAAAAGCAAAATACCTTGCTGCACAAGCTATCCCAAGTAGGTCTGCAGAAAGACCAAACATCTAATAAAAAATTAAAATCAAATGAAACAAAACAGAAGAAGCGAAAGTAACAAAGACTCATCCACGAAGCAGATTAGGGCTAATGATAGTGTTTTCTTTCAATATTATTTAAAATCTGAGAAAGATGTTCGCCTTTTTTTTTTAGCACTTGCTCTTTTAAAGCAGTGTTCAAAGTTTTTTTCTCTTCTGTGAATGGTTTTGAGCTAAGACAGGCACACCAATGCTTTAACTAAGATTACAGTGCTTTGTAATCTGTAATACAAACAAGCTGACAACGTCTACAGGGCAAGTTGCAGTTTATATGGTCACTGTGACTACATAGGGAGATGGACCAGATGATTAAAGGCCTCTTCCAACTCAAACCGTTTTATCTACGATTCTATAAAAATATAAGCTAGAAACAAGCACAATGCTGAAGATCTAGCTTAAGTATCTCTATCCCAGGCAAACACTCTCTTTTCAAGCCTGCAAACTGGCTTTTCCATCCTTTGGAAACATATTTTTTTAATAGCTAGCTGCATCACAAGAGATACTGTTGAATGTGTGCATGTCTTTCAGGAGAATATAGAGCAATGTATGAAACTGTATTCAGGCTTGGAACAGTCAACATAAGATTTGCCTATAATTTCTGCAATATGAAGGAGTGATCCTTACAAATATAGAAAGTTCTGATGTAACTTCTTTGTGCAATCCTATTTATCAAAAGAAAATCTAAATTCCAAAGATTACCTTCTGGGTCACATTTTCAGAATTATCTCCAGCAACAAAGAGTGTGAGATGCTCTGTACAAAAGTAAATGTTTTATTCTTTGACTTACTAACATTCATCTGTTTTAAAGCTTGGTATGAAATTTGGTTTAAATATCTATACACCAACTAATTCACACATTGTAAGAGATTATCAGCCCTGAAGTGGAGATAAGCAGCTGATCCAATCTGCAGTAATCAAAGTATACACGTGCAGACCTCAGATGAAGCTGGAAGGTAAATTTACAAATTAAAAGACACGAACTTACAAGTTACATAACAGGTGTTTGGGAGACTCTAGTCAAACCATTTGACATCAGAAGGTTATTTTTATCCAGTGAGACAGGCATTCCAACACAAACAGGAAAAGTTGCAGGGCACTACGGATGAGAGAGTGGGAACAGATCAAATAATATCACATCCTGACTCCTCAAAAGTATTTCCACTGAGGTGGAACAGACCATTCAGATTTTCCTGCTAACTTCCCAACTGGGGATTTCATTGAGCAAAGATGCAACAAAGGGCCAAGCTTCAACACCACAAAACCCCACATTCACACAGGAAGGAATCTCATGATACCTTGCTATGCTGCTCTTTGAGCATGTCTTTGCAAACCCAGCACACGGAACTGTAAGCCACACACAGCCATGAACATGAGAAACACTACAGAAGCAGAATCTGATGAACTCTAAGGCAGAGGCAAGCATTCAAATTCATCCTCTTAAAAGCTTGTTACAAAAACCCTGAAGGTAAAAAGTAGCTTTTCCTCCCACAACTCAACCTGGACTGCAGTGTCTGGCAATAGATTTTGATGCCAGAGTACATGAAACAAATACCAAGCATTTAAATCAGTCTGGAAGCAAGCAGCAAACATTCTGGATCAGTTATTGCTGTGCAAAGTCATTCAGGAGAATGCAAATTAGCATGTTAGGCTGATTATCTTCTCAAGGGGACAGTGTGCAACCATAAATGGAAACACCGAAAGCTAGAAAAAAAGGTCAGCAATTGAAAATCATACAGATAAACTTTGATCTCAGTTCTTTTATGAAGTATAGAAATGGATCTAAATAACAACTGCAAACAAGATTCTCGACTCTGCACACAATGCCAGGCACATCAGAACAAACAAGAGCACTAAACTGTACATGCAAAATGAGATATGTCTTATACAAATATATGCTCTATCAAAGTTGAGAGAAAACACAAAACAGATAAACCAAAACCTCAAAAACTTAAGAGAAAGAAAACACTGTAGTCACACAAAAATTGCTACATTACTAAAAAAACCCCACAGAACATCTCTTTTCTTCCTGAAGTTTAGAAAAAACAACCCTTTAATTCTCTGTACTACAATACTTAATTCCACATGGTTTGTGAATAACAATACCAATCATTATTCAGGTAACCAAACATGCTCAGAAAACAAAACAGAGATTTACTTTCCAGCTTATAAGAGTAACAGCAGTAGACAAACATTTTAAAGGGCTCATCCAGGAAACCTGAATATTACAAAACATGAAAAAAAAAAAAATCAGCAAACCCACAAGACCAACTCAAGGCACAACAAAGCAGAGTCAACCACAGAGCCAACATGCTATGGATCGATAATCCATACCTACTGCAAAGAACTAAACCACAAAAACATTAAAGCAAAAGAAGCAATGGGCGTCAGTTGGAACCACACAGAGAAGAAGAATCTGAGCAACTACTAAGCACGTCAGCTGATGGATGCTGAGCAGCACAATATAAAGGCTCCCCTGGCTCTCAGCCATGGGAAGCCCAGCTAATTCCCATCCTCAAATGTTTGCTGATGGGAGTGGTCTGGGCACAGCTGGGAATCAGCCATGATCAACCTTCCACATGCTCACCAAAACAAAACATAGTATTAAGAAAAATGTATTAACATAAATTCAATTCTAAATCAAGACAGATATGGGGAGAATCAACTTTATGTGCATAGGTAAACAAACTCTTCTCTGCAGTGTTTATGCTCTCCCTTCTCTCCTCCAGGCCATTTTATCACAGGTAGGAGTACTTTCAGCGGAATTGCTGTGCTTTTTTTATGCATCATATATTGGGCTACAAACAGACATTATCAGACCTAGGAAGTAGCTGGAAACTGCAACAGGATTATGGAAGAAACAAAGACAGAATATCAAAAGAGTTTTCCTTAGAACACCAATGACGTCCAAGCCAATGCCAAAAATGCCAGACCATCTGAGAGTTCTGCAGTGTATCCTACCAAGCACCATTAAACTGTGGGACAACTAAAACAAACTGTCATAGTAACACAGAAGGCAACAGCTTGTTAATGAAGGGCAACCATGGAAAGCAGAAAAGAATAACAAGGCTCTATATTCTTATTCAGGAATAGTGTGTATTTATTAAAAAAATTAAGAAAAGATGAAAGAGTGGACTGAAGAGGAAAAGCAGGGAAGAAAACAGCAAAGGCAATATTATAGGTGAAACAGATTCTGAAATTTTGAAGCAAGTTCAGACATTTCTTCTTAGCTAGTTATCTCAACAACCCAAAAGACAGCCTGTGATGGTAAAATTATTCACTGAAGCACCATGTGAGAAAGCAATGCCATACGGTTACTAGAAGTATGCCAAGATCTTTGTTGCTTAAGAAAATTTAGAAGGTTACCAAGAAAGGACATTTTATTCTGACTAAAGATGGAGGAATTAGTGTTGAAAATCAAGATGTGATAGGTAATGGTGTCACAATCACAAAACAAAGAAGTTTAGCATTGTAAGAACAGATTGATTCTGTGACAGGATGGGGAAAACAGACATGGGAGAGGCATCAGAGAAGAAGAAATAATTACAAAAATGCTTAGAATACTAGGTCTCCGAGGAAAGACTGAAGGAAATGAGTTTGTCTAGTCTGCTGGGAAAAAAAGATAATCTACCTAAAAAAGCAACTAAAAATACTCAGATCAGATTTTGGGCAAAAAGAAAACAAGAGCAGGGAAAAAAAAAAAAAAAGCAAGGAAAACAAACATACAATTGTAGTTTAAAGGATAATGAAGTTTTAAAACTGATTACTTTTGGAGGCTGTAGAATCTACTGTCTCCTGATCTGGAGACCCAGGAAGAGACTAGAAAAATACCTAATGAAGGATGATTGAAGTGATTTATCACACCTATATAGGGAAAAATGAATTAGATTCATGCCTGGAAATACCTTCTGGCCCTATACTTCCAAATCAGTGACACACAGATTACATACCAGTGAGCTTTTTTTTTACTTATTAAAACAATAATGGGCTTCTTTTAGGAAAGAAAGTTCACCAATTCAGTGATTCAATCTTTCAGCAAAGTACTCATTTATTTCTAAGGAAATTCAGTAAGAAATGGATCTTATATAAAGGAAATTGAGAGTCAGAAGTCGAACTGGAACACAAGGCCTCACAACAGCTAAGGCTTTAGTAAGAAACCATGACAGCCCACAGCAGAAATGTGAAACTTACCCTGCTGCTCTAGCACATTCTCCAGCATATACAGTAAGAACTTGATCATGATGAATTGAATCTGGTTAGACATTTAGGTCTAGAACAGGATAATTACACCAAGCAACTGAAAAATGTAAACCTATTCCAAACATTATAAGCTGGTAATAAAAGGTAAATTTTGGGCTGCCAAGACACACTGAGGCAATCCTGTTGACAACACTACATAAGGCTTACATTGCCTGTATAACTATGACATATGAAATCTGGGTATGGATGTAGCAAAACCAGGACTAATGTAATTAGTAATGTAAAACAGCAATTTTTTACATTAAAAAAATTTTAAAATTACAATTATGTAATTCATGTAAAACAGCAATTACAAAGGGCTGTTTACTTGGGAGGAATTTTGGCAGAGATAAGGATGTGCAAGGCTAATGAAAATGTGGGCTAAACTCAGAAAAAAATGGAGAACATAATACCAAATAGGGAATAAAATGCTGAACTGAACACAGAAAAAAGGAAGGCTGGTCTTCCAATGGTAGGTGTGTGGACATGTACAGACCCTTCATGCTGTCTGTGCATGTAAGAGTGCTCTGTGTCTGATCCAGCCTTGTGTGTGTGTATACATGTGGTGGTCGTATGTGGGGTGTGCATGCATCCACTGGCAACACAGGCTCAGCCTGGCTACTGGATGGATGTGGGGCCACAAAGCAGCAGCAGCCTGACCAGATTCAGCATGGTCTATTTCTCTCAAGCAGCGTAGTATTGAACCATATACAGACAAGATGGTATCTGCTCTATAAACCCAACAGCCAAGGAATACTACTCCTACCAACATAAATCAAAATAAATATGACTTATTATGGGTTAAAAAGTTATTAAAGAGAAAAAAAAAAAACAAACCAAACCAGAGTATTTCTACTAATCACCACTAGAACAGTGCTTTTGAAGAAACATTGTAAAAATCCAGTTTTCTCCATTAAGACTAACAAAGAAATAACAAGCTGCAATGCTAAGCAATTTCATGATAAAACTTGTTCCATTGTTTCATGTTTGTAATATTTTGATTATTTTTGTGCTGAGATGGAAAAAGAATTCTCCAAGAACATAGCTAGGAGTCAGAAATCTTGATTTCTGCCAAATCCCTTCCTGACAGTGGACAAGTTATGTAAAAATCTTTCCTTTTGCTTCCCTATCTACAACAAGCAAAGAGCATGACACAAAAAAATTATTAGGCTACTAGTCTGCAGTGCAAATTAATTATTGTGAATTCTGAAAGTGAAAAGGACAGTTGGCATCAGTGAGGAGTCCTAAAATGGCAAACACACTAGCCACATGAAATATCATCAGGAAGAGGAATAATTTTTTTTTTTAATTTAATTTCTATAAGCATAGGGAATTGGAGTTGCTACACCCTATATCCTCAATCTATTTTATTTCTGTAGCAGGGACAACATACTACTTAAAACAAGGCCAGTGCACTTAAATTCTCGCTTTGTAAATACAGAAACAATGTTATCCTGAAACGAATCTCCTGAAGGTAATAATCTGGGAGAATTTATGAGAAGTGTGTACTTGCAACATAAGCATATGCAGCAGCAGTAATTAAATCAAACATATTTCAAGCACATTAATGATATGTGATGTGAATTTTTCACTGCAGGTTAAATCAGGCATACTGAAGCTGACTGAGATTTAAATTTCTATATATAGGGACTGTGTATTGAAGCGTAAAATGTATCACCAAATTTTGTGTGCATCCTGACAGAAATGCAGGTTAGGAAGAGAAATATTTTACTTCCTTCAAATCAAACTGGATAGCACTTGAAAGCAGGTATGCTTACAAGACACTGAAAAGATAGAGTGAATTGAGTTACTCATCATTGTACAAGATCGTAAGGTCCTCCAAGTTTTAAAGAGCTGGCGGTAAGCTGAGGTGGTACAGCATTTTGTTTGAAGTTTGAATTTTTTTCAGCAAAAGCACGGAATTTCTCAGTTCATATGGTTTATGCCCAAGCAGTCCTATGTGATGTAGCTTTGCTGAAATGGATGGGCATCAGGAAGAGGTCAGGATTCCTGTAAATGTCTCCCCCATATTACGGGAAACGTTTCTAAGCATCTTGGCCATTTCATGATATGGCAGTTCCACTCCTACCACAGGGCAGACTCAAAAGTCTTCAGAAGGCTCACAGGCCAAAACACAGACTGATCCTCTTAATCCACGTATGCTGCCTATCTAATCTTGAAACTACTGTGCAAGGAGAACTGCCAGTAGCTCTACTGAAAGCTCTAAGAGCCACCACAGGCTTTGTCACCTGCTACAAAATAGTTCAAATGCCAGTTCTTTCTCATTTACAAAACTGCTTGAAAAAAAAAATTACATGAAAACGGCAAATCCTTCTTCTGGTAGAATTCTGTAATGGCATTTTATTAAGCCCACTCAACTCAGCAGAGTGGAGTGACAAAGAGAAAAGGATGAAAAACCCTCTAAACATACATTCTATGGTAACAAAGCCAACTTACAACCCATTAAAAAAAGACTACATTGTTTTCAGGACACAGGACTTAAAAGCCTATAATCTCACACATATTGGGCTAAAAATAATAGCCCAATTCAACTCATTGAATTTTATCAGGGATTAATGTCACCTGCTTCTAGCAATTTATTTTCTAATTCCATGGGCTGTGGGGGAGGCAAGCTTACAAGAGTTTGCTGCCAGAAAAAAGGATCAGATCTTTCCTTCCTAACAGTAATCACAGATATCAGTCCCAGCTTCCCAGCCAACTATATAATTCCAAAGGATTGGACTTTGGTGGAACTGTAATGGGCAGCATACCAGTTGGCTTCCTGAAATACAGACTGCTATTTCACAAGGCAAACTCATGCACTGTCCCCAGTAACGGCCTAAGACTATTCCGGGTACAAACAACAGGTTGATGGCTCCACGGTTGAACTTGCATGAAGATACAGAAAACAATTTACATTTTAACTACTTAGGATCAAAAGTTGCAGGTGCCCATAGCGCGCTGAATAAGTGCTGTGTATAGACAAACATCCTGCATGGAAAATCTTACAAGGTCATGTCCCATCTATTTCATGTGTCTCAAATACAGCTGAGGGACAAAATAACCTCAGTCTGCAACCTCCAGCCCCAGTGACATCAGCCAGGGAAGTCAAACCCAAAACATATGCTCCAAACAAGCAAATCTGCATGTATGCCCAGAAGGACCTGTTCTTATAGCACTCTCTTTGATTCAAGAGTCCCAAGAAGTTATGAACTTTACACTGCACAGCATCTAGCTCCACACAAGACAAAAAAAAAAACACATTGGCAAAACCAAATTCTATTTTTTCCCAGTTAATTTCAAGTATGTCTTCACAACATACTTTTCAGAGGTGTCCTGGGAATACTGAAAAGTATTAAAGTATAAAAATACTTTAACACCAGGGGTTTAGTCCGAACTTACAGTGTAAACCAGCTTAAATATAGCATTCTGAAAAATGTCATCAAAGTTTCTTGCTTCTCTTCCTCCTTGGGTCTAACTTCAGAAATATCCTGAGGAGAGTTTTTCAGAATACAAGTGTTGTTTTGCCATTCTGGTCTGTATTTTATGTACAAGTTCAGTGTTGAACAAAGACTCCCAAATGATCAAAGCTGAAATAAAGGTTATGAGGCACAAAGAGGAATATGGAATTTGGAAAAAAAGAAAAAAAAAAAGAGTTTAGGAAACATGAAAATCTATAAGGACCTATAAGGCCAGGACAATCAAGGTAAAGATACAAATGAAAAATTTAATTGCATTTATTTCATCATTTAGTTTGCTTGAGTTTTGCATATTTTAAAACACTTCTAATGCCCTCTAGACTAGTGCATCTTCAGATGTAGTGCTCAAGAACTAAGCATCAGTTTTAAATGCTGTAAACACATCTCCACAGGCCAGAAGGGCAGTAAATACATTCCCACACATATTAACCAAAGGGAAATAGTTACATACATATTCAAAACAGAGAACTCTCTCTGTCTCTGTAGCCCAGGACTACTTCTGTTTGGCGTTCCCGGGAGCCAAGATCAGAATTCAAGCAGCAAACCAAACAAACTCACAACCAAACCACAAGACTTCATTCAGATCTCAGGTGTAATCTCACAGCCAGAAATAACAAACAGGCACAGAGGCAATGCACGAGGACACAATTAGCACAAGCTTTCTAGTTCTTTATAAGAAGAGCCTGGAAGAGACAAACTTGATTTTAATAAACCTGGAAGTCGGACATAAAAAAAAACCTTTTTAAACCGAAGGATGATGTTTGTAAAAGGTCAAATAAAATCTAGACAGCAAATAACAAGTTGGTTCTGCATCAGCTTTCAACTGGGAGTTCTAGTGGAAGCAACAAAAAACATCAAACCCTAGACGTTCTTAAAATACTGAAGTTTTACATGACAGATTATGTGATACATCAGCTACTGGTGAAAATATACTAAACTGCTGTAGAAGTTTCCCTCTCTTCTTGTTTTGAAAAGGTAAGTGCCTCCAAATGAGGAAGTTCCTGAAATGCCACGAGGTTGAGAAAACGTCACAACACATTCTAATTTTATACTTTTCCTCCAGCATTCATGTCTAGAAACAGGACACTTTGATAATGAACTTTACTAATACTGTAGAACTATTCTTGTGGGCTTTTTAAAATCAATGCAGTTTNAAGTCAAACCCAAAACATATGCTCCAAACAAGCAAATCTGCATGTATGCCCAGAAGGACCTGTTCTTATAGCACTCTCTTTGATTCAAGAGTCCCAAGAAGTTATGAACTTTACACTGCACAGCATCTAGCTCCACACAAGACAAAAAAAAAAACACATTGGCAAAACCAAATTCTATTTTTTCCCAGTTAATTTCAAGTATGTCTTCACAACATACTTTTCAGAGGTGTCCTGGGAATACTGAAAAGTATTAAAGTATAAAAATACTTTAACACCAGGGGTTTAGTCCGAACTTACAGTGTAAACCAGCTTAAATATAGCATTCTGAAAAATGTCATCAAAGTTTCTTGCTTCTCTTCCTCCTTGGGTCTAACTTCAGAAATATCCTGAGGAGAGTTTTTCAGAATACAAGTGTTGTTTTGCCATTCTGGTCTGTATTTTATGTACAAGTTCAGTGTTGAACAAAGACTCCCAAATGATCAAAGCTGAAATAAAGGTTATGAGGCACAAAGAGGAATATGGAATTTGGAAAAAAAGAAAAAAAAAAAGAGTTTAGGAAACATGAAAATCTATAAGGACCTATAAGGCCAGGACAATCAAGGTAAAGATACAAATGAAAAATTTAATTGCATTTATTTCATCATTTAGTTTGCTTGAGTTTTGCATATTTTAAAACACTTCTAATGCCCTCTAGACTAGTGCATCTTCAGATGTAGTGCTCAAGAACTAAGCATCAGTTTTAAATGCTGTAAACACATCTCCACAGGCCAGAAGGGCAGTAAATACATTCCCACACATATTAACCAAAGGGAAATAGTTACATACATATTCAAAACAGAGAACTCTCTCTGTCTCTGTAGCCCAGGACTACTTCTGTTTGGCGTTCCCGGGAGCCAAGATCAGAATTCAAGCAGCAAACCAAACAAACTCACAACCAAACCACAAGACTTCATTCAGATCTCAGGTGTAATCTCACAGCCAGAAATAACAAACAGGCACAGAGGCAATGCACGAGGACACAATTAGCACAAGCTTTCTAGTTCTTTATAAGAAGAGCCTGGAAGAGACAAACTTGATTTTAATAAACCTGGAAGTCGGACATAAAAAAAAACCTTTTTAAACCGAAGGATGATGTTTGTAAAAGGTCAAATAAAATCTAGACAGCAAATAACAAGTTGGTTCTGCATCAGCTTTCAACTGGGAGTTCTAGTGGAAGCAACAAAAAACATCAAACCCTAGACGTTCTTAAAATACTGAAGTTTTACATGACAGATTATGTGATACATCAGCTACTGGTGAAAATATACTAAACTGCTGTAGAAGTTTCCCTCTCTTCTTGTTTTGAAAAGGTAAGTGCCTCCAAATGAGGAAGTTCCTGAAATGCCACGAGGTTGAGAAAACGTCACAACACATTCTAATTTTATACTTTTCCTCCAGCATTCATGTCTAGAAACAGGACACTTTGATAATGAACTTTACTAATACTGTAGAACTATTCTTGTGGGCTTTTTAAAATCAATGCAGTTTTGTTAGATTGTTTTTTGCAAAAATGCTACAGGAATGCAATGTAGTTGTATACAGCTCACACTTAAATGACCAGCATTTGGCTGATTAACATTTTCACAAAAAGCAACTTAGTTCTTCACTAATAAAAGGTATATCACAGGCTCACTTTTCAGCAGTTGTATCACACAACAGCTATTGCATTGTCACAGGTAAAAAAAAATCTTGCCTCAGGGAATTTTACTCCATTTCATCTGATGCCAATGAACATAAACTCCTGATTACTCATTTGGGTACTGAGAAAAAAAGCAACTGGAACAATTAAGCACTTAGTAAAATACTTTTCTTCTCCTCTCTTCAGGGTCAACTTCAGTCTTTTCCTCTCCCTTTCCAGTGTGTCTGAGTTTCTTTCACCATGTTACACTTAGTACTTTCCAATTGCTACAGTGAAGCAACAGGAGCCAGTGTTGTACCCTTTCTGGTGCTCCCTGGTTTCTAGGTGCCTTCCTCTGCTGCGGCTTGAGTTCCTTCATGAGCTGTGGTCTGCCCTGGTGTGGGTCCTCCAATACCTACAATCACTAGGGGCAACATGCCTCAGTCTGAGTTGCTTAGTAGCTGCAGACCCCTCCCTGAGAGTGACATTAGTCCAGAGTGGCCCATTTCCTTCACAACAGTGCACCTCCAGCCATGTCTTTACCATTTCTCCTCCCTTCCAGTAGCCACTCTCTTAAGTCTAAGCAGCAATGCCATGTGTTTCCTTGGCTGGCTGAAGGATTTGGGTGTACAATAGGTTATCTTCATGAGTTTTAGATCTGGCTGTTAGTGGCTGTGACTGGCTGTATTGCTTTTATGTGGCTAAGTTTTGGTAGCAGAGAGGCTGCAGGACCGGCTGCTGTGACTTTCCTAGTCTTTACCTTAACCCATAAGCCCTCTCATCTTATTTCCTCACTATTCTGTGGGGTAGGAGGAACTTGAGAGCAGTTGGATGGGCAGCTGGCAGCTAGCCAATCTCAGACCCACCACACTGGCACAAGGTAGTGCAAGGTCTCTGCAGAGCTGCTCTCCACTTCCCATTGTCCAATCCTGCATCTTTGCCAGGGGCTCTGCCATCCCTCGAGCAGGGCTCAGCCTTTGTTCTTTCAAAATTTCATCAGGTCCCTGTTGTTCAGTTTTTCTGAATAGCAGCCCTGCCCTCCAACATATCAATTCATTCCCACAGTATGGTGTCATTTGCTAAAATTTATGAGAGTGTCTTTTATTCTCTCTTCTGCGTCACTGAGAGAGATGTTGACTAGATCTCAGAACAAACCTCTTCAATACTCCTCTTGATATAGGCCTCTGGACAGCATATGATCCATTAACTATGACCTCTGAGCCTAATCGACTGGGTTGTCCTTCCAGATTGTAGTATCTCAGTTTGATACAAAAATAACATGGGTCAAAACCTTTCCAGAGTCAAGGTAAGTAACATCCACTCCTCTGTCATTCTCTGCAAATCTGGTCATTTTATCCCAGAAAGCAATCAGGTGGATCAGGTGTGATCCTTTGGTCAATCCATGCTCCTGATGACTGACTCCTCCCTCACATGACCAGAAATGGGTGCCAACAGGACTGATTCCAACATTTCTCCAGGGATGGAAGTGAGACTAATCAGATGGTAATCTCCATGGTCAACATTTTCTTTTGAAGATGGGTGCAATATTTACATTTCTCAAGTTGAGGGGGATCTTTCCCAATCTCCATGACCTTTCAAAGACAACAGAATTGCCTTGCAAACCCTTCCAGACTAAAACTTGATTTCTGGAACACAGGCAGTTTAAATTACTTTTGTATGGCCACTAACAACCCAAAACTAAAGAAAAAAAAAAGAAAAAAAGATGGAAAACAGTTTTATTTAAACCAGAATAATTTCTGATTGTTCATTTTTACCACTAATTTATTTGTTTTGATTTGACATACTATTTTTTTGCTTTTGTACTGTGAAGAAACATATCCAGTTTGAAAACTTTCATAAATTTAACTGTATCATTCCCTCTGAAAGCGCTAGAAACTTTATACCATACATCAGGCAGCAACATGTGCCAAAGTGCACATTTCGATTGAACTCAACATACAGAAATGCTGAGATAAACTAATTACATTACCCATTCATTTATACTAAGGCCCCTGTAATACTACAGAGAGAGGCATAGTATAAGAATCTGAGCAGAATGGATTTGTGGCATATATTTGCAAAATAGTACTCAACATATTGCAGTTCACCCTTCTTTCTGCATAAGCAATTTCCATTTATGTTCTCTCAGGCATACTGTTCTATTTGTGACATGAACCAAATTACATTGCTATACTCAATTACTTAGAGATACGACTATACTTCACACCAAACCAACCTCCTTCAAATTTCTTCATTTCCTCTGAGAATTATCTTGGATTTTTCCCTATGTAGAATCACACAGTAAGCAAAAAGAGAAAGCAGAGCTGGTTTTAGAGACAACACACAGGAAAAAATGATCAACAGCAAGATCAGCCTGCAGAACTGATTACTCCAGGCTTCAGTTGTGGCTTTGACTTTATTAAATTGGAAACATCTACTCTTGTTTAGAATTGCATCACAAAACTTGCATTCAAAGGAAACAAGGAAATAGGAAGGAAAGGCAGCAAACACAGTTCAGAGTACATGTGTCCTAACCCAATGCATGCTCCACCACAAATCAAAGCTTCTTGTGAGACTACCAACCACACAGGATCCATGTTAAGTGAGAAGATTTCATATGTATAGACAAGTGTAGCGGCTTCAGATTCTGATAGAAAGATGCACAGCAAATCTGCCCCTTCTGGGATTTTATATCTACTTGAAAAGCAAGAAAGCCATCACTCCATTATCTTGGTGGCCATGTGCTGAACTCTCTCCAGCAGCTCCCTGTCATTCTTGAACTGAGGGTCCCAGAACTGAAAGCAATAATCCAGATGAGGTCTCACAAGGGCAGAGTAGAGGGGGAGGAGAACCTCTCTTGAAGTATTAACCACTCCCCTTCCAATACACCCCAGCATGCCATTGGCCTTCTTGGCCACAAGGGCATATTGCTGGCTCATGCTCATCCTGCTGTCCACCAAAAGCCCAGGTCCCTGTCCACTACACTACTCTCTAACAGTACATTCCACAGCCTGTACTGGTAGATGGGGTTTTTCTTTCCCAGATGCAAGACTCTACACTTGCCCTTGATGAATTTCATTAGATTTCTCCCCGCCCAACTCTCTAGCCTGTCCAGGTCTCGTTGGATGGCAGCACAGCCTTCTGGTGTGTCAGGCACTGCTCCCAGGTTAGTATCATCAGCAAACTTGCTGACAGTGCCCTCTGTTCCCTCATCAAGGTCATTAATGTATATACTGAATAGTACTGGCCTCAGTACTAATCCTTGAGGGACTTCACTAGACACCGACCTCCAAGGCTTTCTGTTGTCTTCTAAATCATCCTCTATTATTACTATAACAAAATTAATTCTAACACCTGAAGAAATCTTGACCAGAGAAAACTACAACAAGTTCAGAGCTATAGAAGCAATGATCCATCTGATACACTCAACTGCCTAGTCATGTAGTAACTGTCAAATTTGTACATAAATGAGTTCAGCTTGTCTTCTTCTCAGAGGAGAAAGTTAATGCATTTTCCCATTATCTGATTACCCATTTCATTAAAAATTAATAGCTTTATTTATTTTTGAAGTTTCTACCCTAGTCTTCTTCCAAATTTGGCTGGAAGTAAACAGCAGGGCTATTGCTGAGAGAAAAAAAAAAAGAAGAAGAAAATGGGAGCTTGTACAAATTTCTCTACTTCTTTATAACATTAAATTGAGGGGGGAAAAAAATCCAAAACCTAAGCAAAACAGAGCAGATTTAAACCACCTCCAGTGGACTGGTTTTACTCCTGTGACTATAAAATCAAGAAAACCATACAGTTACATGACTGTGTATCAAAAACTCTGTAATCCCCAAGCCATATCTTGAGATGCCATCTGACACAATCATATCAATGTCCCTGTTTCTGAAGTTAGTATCTGTGATGATGACATTTTGTATCCATTGCTCAAAGGCCTCCAAGCATCCAGGAGTCACTTGGTCAGATTTGAGTATTTCAGTATTCCTACTGCCAGTAAAGTTTTCCCAAGGTCTCATCCGAGTCTTCACCATTTCAGTGGAAGCCAAACCGAGTGCAGCTTGCCCACCACCTCTGTTTGGCAACTATTTTCAGTATGCTGTATGGATCCTCCCCTCTTTGGCCTAAAAATCCTCACTTGATAATGGGGATTCACTCTTCATAGTTTTGCCTGGCCATCTATAGACTAGGAGTACCATCCTCTCCAGGTCTCTCCAACAAAACGTGCCAAACAGGGTATACCATCTAAGCCCTCACAAAGCATCTTTTGTGCATCTTTTGTTTCTTAAGGCTGTCTTCCTGTTCTCTCAGTACAGTAACTGCCTTTCAACAAAAATACGTCACTGACAATCCCTCTTATGCTGTCGTTTGCTGCAATTCCCACAGAGATTTCTGCAGACCTGCTACTTAGACAGCTGCTCCCTCACTGTGGTACTGTGCACCTTGCTCTGCAAGACGTCTGTTGAAAAGCATCTGCTTCTCTCTTCCCTCTCTAAAGATGCATTAAGATTGTTATTCTGCCCTCCAACAGCCCTGAGGGTGCCCCCAGGATGCTGCCTCGCTACCCTAGTTTTCACATCTCTAATGAAAATACTGAGAACTGCTGAGAAAATCCACCTTGACGCAAGTCTCCATTTCAACAATGAGTTACTAGATCCTTCTCTGTGCTTTGCATAACATGTCTTACAGCCAAGATTAAAATGAATCTCACAGGAAGCACAAAGCAGAATTCACCTAGCATCTTCCCACTGACACTGAAACAAATAAACACAGACCAGAGCTGTATCATGAAATCATCTGCAAAGAGAGGAAACCCACAAAATTTAATTTAAAAAAAACCACACACACAAAAAGCTGACTCGACTTGCAGGACACCTTTGTACGTCACACTAACCAGAGGGAAAAAAATTACAGTACTGACAAAATAACCATTCTAAAACAGGAACACAATTCTTCCTCAGGAATTTAAAATTTAGAAGGCAACAGATTAATACAATAATAAATTGGTAAAATAAAAATCAATTTGTAAAATTATTTTAAAAGGAAAAATGAGCAACTTACTAATATTAGATTCTTTCTTGCATCTTTAACCCACTTTTCAGACTAAATTCCTTGATTCAGTGTTGACAAAAACACATAACATCTCCTTAAGCTACTTAACCCTGTTCCACAGTTCACAACCTCTGAAAGCACTGTGTCATATCAATGTAAGGCCCATGTAGTTTTGTACAACATCAAACATGACAGAATGTGATGCATCCTGTTTTGAAGTCCAACAGACTGAATCACTCTTTCACTGTGACAACGCACAGAGCACTCTTTACTTCAGTATGCAGGAACCTCACAGAAGAATCTTAATTTATAAAAATTAGCAGCAGGCTAAAAATCTCTCCTTTTGCCACCAACCAAGAAGTTTTCACCCATGAAAGATGAGAGAAAAGGCGGACAAAATGTGTCAGTTCAAGTTCAGCCAGTAAACCCTGCCATAGCATACACACCTGGTTCCGTGCTCCATCAGTAAAATCCCCTGTACTTTGAGACAGTGCTAGTGTGTAAACCACCAAAGGCTGCTCCGGACTCCTGAGATGTAACACAGCACCAAACCACCAAAGGGCATTCCCGACTTGTGAGATGTAACAAAGTACCATCTTCTCCATTGACGACACTGAATAGCACCCTCTGAGAGAGGCAGACAAGAACTGCCACACTAACACTATCAGAAGGTGGTATACTTCTAAAGGCAGATCCTTATCTGTTCCTAGAAAGATGGAGTGGGACTGTGGTTTGACGCTCATGTCTCCTGTTTAAGTGGAACTGTGGTGGTTTGGCCCAGTCAACAATGAAGCACCATGATAGCCTCTCACTCTGGATACTCCCCCATCCACCCCCACCCTCATTAGGATCGCAGAGGCCCCAGCAAGATGGGAGGAAAAAGATAACCAAGGATGTTGTGGATTGACACAAGGGCAGGGAGGGCTCACTGCCAATTACAGTTCCAGGCAAAACAGACACCAGTACTCGACTTAAGAGAGGAAAGTAGGAAAGTTTATTCTACTACCTACAAGAAACAGAACAGAACAAAATGCAAAAGGGGAGTAGGATGACTGAGAAAAGTACAACCTCCCTCCCCCATCCCTCCTTTCTTCCCGGGCCCAGCAGTGGCTCCCCATATCTTTACCTCCTCCCCCCTCAATGGCACTGGGCAGAGGGGAGGGCAGGGAATGGGGGACGTAGTCGGTCTCTCACAGATGGGCTCTTCTGCCTCTCTCTTCTCAGATGAGGACGACTCCTGGCATTCTTCCCCTGCTCCAATGCAGGGTGNACTGCCCCTAATGCGGGGGTCTTTAACAAAGTGCAAACAAATCCCTGCTTCACCAGTCCTCTCCGCAGGATGCAGGGGAGTCTCTGCTCCAGCACATCTCCTCCTCTCTTCCATCACTGGCCTTGGAGTCCACATGGTTGATTCTATCTTTCTCCCAACTCCTTGTACCATCACCAACAATAAACAAAAACCACCCACATATCAAAGAAGCCTCCTCTTCCAGCTTCTTAAAAAGTGATCGCGGCAGCATCTAATTGGCTCAGCCCCAGAAGTGGGTCTGGCTCAGAGCTGGGGAGAGTTTCCAGCAACTTCTTACAGCAGCCATATTTACATCCTCTTTCTCCTTACCAGAAATGGCTTCATGTCAAACCATGACAGGAATAAATAGCAATTAACTTCCAAATGAAAAAGTATCGACTTGGAAAGAACAATGGGAAATCGAGCTGAAGGTCATACCATAGGCTAGAAAACAGAAATAAATTCAGACCTTCTGAGATCCAAACAAGCTAAAGTTTAGCATTAAACTCTTAAAAAAAAAACCACTCACCCTCATAGAAAATGCCAATCTTCAAAAAAAGTAAACCAGCTTCTATTGCAACTGCACACTTCCCAACATGGCCAAGTTCTTTCATGTCTACCTGAGTAATTAGATGTACAGAGCAAAAACACCATGGTATCATAGGAAAAGGGTAACTATGGAGAAATTGTGGTGGTTTGTTGTTGTAAAGTGGATAAAAATGCTGCCAAGAGACAAACACAGTTATCATCATACTGCTGAGAATAAAAAATGTCCACTTTATCTTCAAGAGTTCACTAATTTGTAAAAAAAAATGTTTGTGGAAATAAAAATACTATTATTAACTGCATGATCATTTATGAAAGATCATTGCAACTGCAAAAATGACAAGTGCTGAGACTATGAAAAGCTATATCAGGTTTGTAGTAATCTCCTTCAGGTATGACTTAGTCAATTAATCATAATTCAAGTGTTAGTGAGAAAGAAAAAGAGAAGTAAGAAAGGATTAAAAAGTAGTCATGATCTGATATATAGTGAATTTAGAATTACAAAAGAAATGTCTTTTTAAAAAAGAAAACACTTAAAATATATGTTATATACAGTAATCCAAATTCTATATGTACTGAATAAATTTTTTAAAGACCCATACAAAACTTAAATAAACTCATATATGGACCAAAGCCACAACCAAGAGCGAACTTCTTATGAAACAAAAACCACAGGAACGTTACATTTTTCTACTTGTGAGCAGTTTTGAGGAGAGGCTATCATATATATGAAGTGTACATGTTTTTATACAAGTTGACATTATTAAAAAAAAAAATAAAGAGACATTGCCGATTTTCATCTACCAAAAAGAAAACAAAGAACCACACAAGCTCATACACTGGAAAAATAAAAAAACCCAAACTGATCAAACAGCCTGGCAGGTAGGCTCTTTTATTAGGTTTATAATCCACACACAATACTTCAAAGCAATTGAACTTTTCTTTATTTCTCATCCTTAACCTTTTAGCCAGTGGCCACTTTTAAATTTATTTCCTAAGACTCTGAAATATAATGGATTTCCTTTACGCTTCATGGACAATCCCAGTTCATCCTCACAGCTGGGGAAAGGCCAGCAGGTGTCCAGCTACAGCTGGCAGGCCAACCTGCAGGCACGACAGGCACAGCACTTCAGCAGGTCTTCAGCCTGACGCTATCCTCACTCTTCTGCTCCTTGACCAACTTCCTGGATTTCTTAGGTGATGTGCAGTAAAGATAAAATGAGGGGAACAAGAAGGCAAAAGAGTAAAAGAGTAAGAAAGGCAGATCTTCGAAATCCTTACTGAATCTTACGAATATCAGGTTGCATGTGTTCTTGATGTGTGTGTAATTCCTTAGGTGTTTTTTTTTTCTCCAAAGCACTGAGGGAATCACAGTCCTGTGGCTGTCTTTAGTGCATCACACAGATCCCCAGTGCCAGACTCTTAACTAGTCCTGGATTTGGACCAAAGCCAGCTCACAGATCCTCTCATGGAAGCTCTTCCCCATAGCAACACTTTCACATCCATGCTTAAAACCTTGCACCTTTCTATCACCTACAGGGTAGTATTAATTTATACATTCTGAACTGTGGACAAATGACTGAAGAATCCTGCACAAGAAACTCTCATGGTGCTTATTAATGTCAAAACCACTAAGTTGTGTGGAAACTCAGAAAGCAAACAAACAAAACAATAATTTCATTATTCGTAGGTTCTGTACATCATCTAAAGAAATGTATGCAATTGTTAAACGCAGGACATTTAAAACACCTCAGGCTTTTAAGTGGAAACTACGCAACTATTGATTTTAATAACACATATCCGTATCTGCTGTACACCTCTTAGAGAAGTTGCTTTATTGGAGATTACAGTTTTTAAGCTCTGACTCAAAACTTAGCTTCTTTGGCAAAAAAGTTGAGGGAGGAAGTGAAAGATAAAAGGGTGAGGGAGGAAGAGAAGGAGAAAACATTATGTGCAACCCACTAGATCACTTCATACTTGCAAGCAAAGTACATCCAAGAAATCAGCTAATTCTGTACGATATATTTAACAATTCAGAGTAGCACTGAAGCTGCAACAGCTGTTACACACAATGGCAATTAAAACTTCACCACTGAACAGAGTCAGGCTTGATGCCTAAACACTGTCTTTTGAACTTGTAAAAGTAGGGGTTGTGATTGCTCAATAGGTAGCACTGCCAGCTTGCCATGCTGACAGTATTACAGTAATGGGTGAAGAGTGTAAATGCAGGTATATGATAAAGAACATGATCAAATTTAGGCTGATTACAGAGATGGCAATAGTCTACAGAAATAATGTTCATCAATCTTCAGTTACTAACGAAGGCTTGCTATAATGCCAGGTTTTAAGAGCATGGGAAACAAGATTCGGAAAGAAGCGACAATGAGAATCCTCAGAGCCACAGTGGCACTGCTTGAACTGCCTGTGAGGAAGCAAGAAGAGATGTTCTGGAACAGCACAAAGCATCTTCCACTCAAGTGATCTACTTCTCTCTCCAGTGAAAGGAGGTTTTTAATTTACCACATCATCGTTTCTTCTCACAGGAAAATAACCCCAGTATCAGAAAACTACATTTGGTGTCAAACAAACAAAAGAAGAAAAGAAAACCTGTTTATATCTGCTTCAAGGATGAAATCATCTTGGATTGTGAAGAGTAAACCCTGTCAAAATCCCTCAGAACAGATTATTCAAGTTGCTCTCTTCAGTACTGTTGAAACCCTTGAACCTCCGAATATTCACTTCTCAAAAAAAAAAAAAGCCTCTTTCCTCACTCTCTGGGAGTTTCACAGGCTAGTAGACCTCAATGTTGAGAAGTTATTTTCAATGCCTAGTTCTTTTTTCTGTATCTCACCTGCTCATCCTCAGCTAAGTCCTCCTTATCACACATAGCTCTGTTTCCTGCTGCTTCTGCCAGGGCTTTTCAGTTAAGAGGTAAGATTATTTCCCCTTTATTAACAAAAGCAAGATAACACTTCAGTCCTGGACAGTTATTAAATATCACTCCTACCCTTTCAACACATTTGTGTTCTTTATTTCAAAACAAACCCATGTTGCAAAAGATGCCAACTAATTGAGAGATCAAAAGTTTTTAAGTTCTTCTAAAGCAAAGAGCTTTAATGGCAAGCTAAGCTTCAACATTGGAAACTTGCTTTTAAGATTCTAACATTACCCTTAACTTGGTCCCTGTATTTCCTGACGTCTCCATTAGGTCAAATATTGGTACAGTGAAACATTAAAAAACACTAAACCTTGAGTTTATGTCTCAATTCAAAGACTTGAACAAGAAAAAAAAAAGTTTATTGATGTAGAAACAAAATTTCATTTCCACAAAGGAGACTAATAATCCAATTTCTGCTCAAAAATATCATCATATTCTTGACAGTACATAGTTTGCCACGTAAAATGGAGAAAGTTTGTTTTTCTGCAGTCAAGGAATCCATTTTTTCCCTAATGAATTGACAAAACAACACAAACCCTCATATATGTGGTACTGGACCTTGTACTAACAAAGAAGGTCTGGTTGGGGAAGCGAAGGTTGTGGACAGCCTTGGCCGCAGTGACCATGAGATGATGGAGTTCCCACATCCTGTGTGGAAGAAGGACACCAAGTAGGTTTGCAACCCTGGACTTCACAAAAGCTAACTTTAGCCTGCTTGGAGGAATCTCATGGGGCAGGATTCTAGGTCTAAGAAAGCTGGCCAATCTTTGTGCACGGAGGAAAGAGGCCTGGTTGGATGACGAGGGAGCTTATGAAACAACTCAAATAGAAGGAGTCAGTTTACAGAATGTGAGAAAGTCAATGGGTCATAAGTCAACGGGTCCTGATG
>WBNH01003882.1:0-20360 GCA_013401255.1 Urocolius indicus
AAGGGAAAAGGGAAAAGAAAAAAGATAAAAAAGGAAGAAGAAGGGAAGGGAGGAAAGAGAAAGAAAAAGAGAAAGAAAGGGAAGGGGAAAATAGAGGAAGAAGAAGAGAAAGAGAGAAATAGAAAAGGAGGAAAGAGGAAGAAAAAAAGAAAAAGAGAAAGAAAGGGGAGGGCAAATAGAGAAAAATATTAAAAAGAGAAGAGACAGAGAGAAAGAAAAAGAGCAAGAAAGGAAAGGAGGAAGAGAGGAAGAAGAAGAAGAGAGAAAAAGGGAAAGAATAAAGGAGAAAGAGAAAAAGAAAAGGAGAAAAGAGAAAGAAAGGGAAGGGCAAAAAGAGAAAAATATTAAAAACAGAAGAGACAGAGAGAAGGAAAAAGAGCAAGAAAGGAAAGGGGGAAGAGAGGAAGAAGAAGAAGAGAGAAAAAGGGAAAGAATAAAGGAGAAAGAGAAAAAGAAAAGGCGAAAAGAGAAAGAAAGGGAAAGATAAAAGGAAAACAGAGTGAAGGAGAAAAAGGGAAAAGAAATAGAAAAAAGCAAAATAAAGTGAGAAAAGAAAAAGAGAAAACAAAAAAAAAGGAAAGGGAAAAGGAAAACTAAAAGGGAAAATGGAAGAAGGAGAAAGAGGAAGAGAAAAAGAAAGAGAGAAAAAAGGGTTAAGAAAAAAGAAACCTTAAGAAAGAAAAACACAACTGGCTTCTCCACCTGAAGCCTCATGAGACTGATTTTAAGAGGTCTGTGACTGTGAACAAACGGGTACTGGCTGCAACAGCACCGGTGTCATTTTGATCACTGAGGTTAATTGTGGGTCTCAGGTGAGAGGAAAGACGAGGATAAATGCATTAGTCTCTGGACCAAGAGACTCAGCCTGAATTTCCTCGAGGTCTATTTTTGGAGCAGCTGTTTGTGTAGGAGAACATTTTTTACGTGTGTGTCCCTGTGAGATTGTGCTCACACCCCCAGGTCTCTAACGGGGTTTTCCTGTTGTGAACTGCAGAGAACCCTGTACACACAGTCCCCAAAGCCCCGAAGCCACGATGTTATTTGTTCAAGACCCAGTTTTGCCAAGCAGCTTTGCACACTGTGTCCATTTTTCTCTGTGTGACAGTTGCCCCTGAATGCTGGCAAGGCTCGAGACTCTCATTTCCCCAAGCCTCACTTCCACCCCAATGCCCCTCAAAAGCGTGTACCTACGAGGAGAAGGTTCTGTCAAGGTTCTCCAAGGAGGACTTACCAACACTGGGGAAATGGTCTGGAATATCTATTGCAGTCCATCTTGCTGTGCAAGTGGCCTCGTTTCTGTATGAACAGCTTTGTTTCCAAATTACCTTAATTTTTAAAGGGCTGCTGGGGAAAAATGCAGTTGTTATTAATCAATACCAGCAGAAGCAGTGAGGAGCAGTAATTATAACGCTGGTGATTTTGCAGCAGGCACCTGCTGTGCTCAGGGCTTTGCAAACACAAGTCCTACCACCAGAACTTCATGGTCGAAATAACTTTGATTAGAGTTGAATGGCCATAAATGATGGTGTGGAGGAGGAGTATGCAAAAGAAGGAGATGATCCCAGTCTGTGTGGTGGATCTGAGCCTTAAGAGTGCGTTAAGGTTTCTTATGATGGGATAACATGCTGGGGAATCATTAAATAGGTGGCACTAGGAGCACAAGTTTATATTCCTTGTAGCATTCATGAGAGCTCCTTGTCCATAGTGTTCATCAGGATAGAAGGACATTGTGCATGGCAGGTCGAGGGAGTTTCTGCTGCCCCTGTGCTCTGCCCCAGCTGAGGAGGCCACATGTGCAGTGCTGTGGCCAGTGCTGGGCTGCCCAGCTGCAGAGAGACAGGGAAGTGCTGCAGAGAGGCCAGGGCAGGGCTGCCAAGGTGCTGAGGGGCTGCAACATGTGTGTGAGGAGGAAAGGCTGCAGCCCTGGGGCTGTTCAGCCTGGAGAAGAGAAGCCTGAGCNGACACGTTCCTGTGTCCCCCAAGTGAGGGGAACCTGCTGTAGCAGGAGGTTGGGCTGGAGCAGCTCTGCAGGACCCTTCCAACCCTCACCATCCTGTGATTCTTTGACACAGCAGAACAAATTGAAGAGGTTTGATAAAGAGTAAGGCTAGTGAGAAAGGTTGTATACACAAAGGATAAATATGCTCTGGACTAAGCACATGCATACAAGGAGTTATTCAGGAAGAGCTTAAAACCACCCCGACCATTTAATCTGAGACAATTTCATGCATAGACAAGCCCCCAGGCTCTGGCATGCCAAAATATTTCAGCACACATCTAAATCCTCCTTAATCTCTAAGTGACATGTTGTGCTCTACGTGCTTGGCTGAATCAGGGATGTTCGTGGCTGAAATTTTACAGGTCTTGTCTCCTGCTCCTTGTGCCCAGGTTAGAGTGTGGGTCTGGTGGCAAAGCATGGGTGCTTTAGAAGCATCTGAGAAGTGGGGAGCTGCCTCCGTGTGCACATGGCGTTTTATTTCATGGGACCTGAGGCTAAATTTGAAAGTTTAGCAATCATTAGCTTTCCTACTGCTCCTGTGGGTCAGAGCTATAACCATTTTCATCAGCAGAAGACAACCTCAGTCACCATTTTTCACTGAGTTCTCATAAAAGAGAACTGGCCACACCACTGTGACAAAAAAAGACCCAGAGCTGGGACTTTCCCAACAGCATTTATGCCCCAGGGGAAGCAAGTGGTTGTTGAGTAAACAACGCTCTTTGGCTTTGCATCTTGCAAAGACACAGTCTTTCTGCAGAGTGTGGATGTACCCATCCTTCCATTACCAGAAGTGGAAGCAGTGGGGTGGATGTTTTCTGGGTTGCATTTCTTCATTGACCTAAAAAATAAGGCTCTGTTGTCATTTGTTGCAGCAGAAACTTGAAACCCTCCTCAAATCTGCCAGCAAGTCCTTGAAGGAGTCACCAGGAGCGTGTGTGGTGAGGAGATATTGGTCTTCAAAGCAGCCATGGACAACACAGGTGAAACTCCCTTCACCCAGACTGCAGCTGCCTCTGTCCCTGGCTTCCAAGGTAACTCAGAAGCAAGACAGAGAGTCCTGCAACCACTTGCAAAAGTCTTAACGCTGATGCAGTCCTCACCAGACTCGTGCTACATAAACCATAGCACTGCTGTTGAGAGATGGATAACATTCAGGTGTTGAGGAGCTTAGCCGGGTGTCAGCCTTCTGGTTGATTCACTGGAGGGCTGTGCTGCCGTTCAGAGAGACCTCAGCTGGCTTGAGGGTTGGGCAGAGAGGAACCTCCTGAGGTTCAACAAGAGAAAATGCAGAGTCCTGCATCTAGGGAGGAACAACCCTATGCACCAGCACAGGCTGGGGGTGAGCTGCTGGAGAGCAGCTCTGCAGAGAGAGACCTGGCAGTGCTGGGAAGCTGCAAGTAACCATGAGCAGCAATGTGCCCTCATGGGTAAGAAGCCAATGGCAGCCTGGGANACACTCACAAGCATTTAAAATGTGTCTGTCAAGAGGATAGGACAGTACATTTTTCTGTTGTCTCCAGTGACAAGAGGTAATGGACATAAGATGGAACACAAAAAGTTCCACTGAAACAGAAGGAAAAACTCTTCCACTGTGAGGTGAGGGAGCCCTGGCCCAGGCTGCCCAGGGAGGGTGTGGAGGCTCCTTCTCGGGAGGTTTCCAA
The DNA here is from genome assembly GCA_013401255.1 of Urocolius indicus. NCBI lineage: Eukaryota > Metazoa > Chordata > Aves > Coliiformes > Coliidae > Urocolius > Urocolius indicus. The sequence continues at coordinate 3,661 of WBNH01003882.1, forward strand.
ACCCACCTGGACACGTTCCTGTGCCCCCTGAACGAGGGGAACCAGCTTTAGCAGGGGCTAGGGCTGGAGAAGCTCTAGAGGTCAATTCCAAACCCCACCATTCTGTGATTCTGTGACTCTGCCAACCCATCACAAAGATGCAGAAGCAGTATATGCCATCACTAATGCCCCAGGCCCACTCACGCTGCCTTCAGTAGCATCGTTCATCATTCCTTCTTATGCATGCGAGGGTGTCCTCACCCTCTTCTCTTCTTCTATCCTCCCTGCAAGAGGAGAAGACCCTCTGTGGATGACTTGGGATAATATTAAACATATGCAAAACCAGGACCCGATTGTAAACTCTCCTGGAGCAGGGGGGCCCAAGCTCCTTTCTTTAAAAGATCTCCAAAGCCCAGTGCCAAGTCGTGGCACTCTGCAAATATTTATGAATATGACACAGTGATGTATGCTGTGGGGTGTGGTATTACAGCTTTATCAGTGAGTTTCAAGATGCTGTGTGCCATGAATGAGCTCTGAAAGCCGTCACACACACAGAAGGGTTAGGATAGTGCTTCACCCAGCATTAGTGGGTGTTCTCCACATGACAGGCCAAGGAGCCATTTATAAATGTTCTGGAGGGGTGGGTTTTTTGTAATTATGTAGCTGGGACCAGTGGCTGGAAGGTGCCAGGGAATGTGACAGCACACCCTGTGACACGATGATGCCATTCCTTCATTTTAAATGAGTTATTCTGGACATCTTCAGACACAGACTCCAGCTAATAAATACAAATAACTTTGTGCTGGTGGCCATTTACTGGCCCAATGCACAACTGACACCGAAAAACTAATCCCTGTTACCCAGAACTGGGTCACCACATCCACACTCTGCGTTGGGAAACATCTCTCTTAAGTCCCCAGAACCGTTTGATGCTAAAATCTACCACAAAATACTGCAGAGCAGGAGCATGGATAAAAAGTAAGGACTCAGGAGCTGAGGTTCCTTCAAATGAAATGAAGAACTGGCCACATACTTGAGGAATGTTTTCTCTAGACTGCCTCACAGCAAGCATTGGTACTCCTGAGGGATAAATACACTGGTACAAGCCTGGGTACAGCCCTTCCTGGTCTGTACAGCAGCCAGGGAGAGATGCCATGTGTCTGGGAAGAGGAAACCTGCTTCTGAGAGGTGGATTTTTCTTTAACATGAGGCCGCTCTGATGACAGCTAAAGGGTTAAAACAAGAATACACCTTTGCAGAGACCAAGAAGGGCTGATGAGCCAGCATCTATCACACCCCACAGCCACAGCACCATGTGTGTGGAAGGGATGCAGCTCTGGTTATGCCTCAGTGGTTCATGGCAGCTCTAAGGCAAATAACAGAAAAGAAGGGGTTTTTTTTCCCCCCAAGATGGTGCAGCCAGAGGCAGGTTCTCCTTGTAGAACCCAAACCCTGGAGACAGGAGCCAGATCTCACAGAGGCCATATGCCAACTCCCTTGTATCTACAGCATGGTCAGCTTTAAAAGGGGATCAGGCCACTGTTTGGGCTTCCTCAGGCATGAGAAAAGCAGCAAAGGTTGCAGCAGTCTGAGATTTCTCCCTTAGCAGATTTCTTGCAGAAGATTATAGCATTTTCCAGGCAGAAATGCAATCCTGAAGCCTCACAGCTCTGCCTTATTCTGCCTCTTGTCCTCCCCTATCCTGCCTTCAGCAACAGGTTTTTGTGCACTAACATCCTCCTTACCTGCCTGTAAAAAACAGGGGCAGGATTCAGAGATCTAGCCACAATTCTTTCACCCTAAATTTCAGTGGTGCTTGTTTCTCTCACCTTGTCTTTAATATCATCACCTCTCTCCTATGCTGTAGGAGTGCCCAGTCCATGCCCAGTCCAAGCCACAGCAGAGGCCAACTCTTGTCCCACAGCACCAGCCCAGCTCCCATCACCAGCCAGAGGAAAATTAAAGCAGAACTTATCCACTCTTGTGCCATTTGGCCAGAATCCACTCAAGCCTGACCTTTCCAGCCCAAGGACTGAGCAGAACATGCTTCTCTTCTGGACCAAAGGTCCCACCCTTACCCCAATGCTGCCTTTTTAAGGCCTCTATCCTAATAAAAACCAGCTGTCAGCTCCTCTCTCCAAAACTGAATGATCCCTTCAGGGTGGGGTAGTTCTTTTTCTTCCCTACAAAGAAGTCCTGTAACCCCTCCTTTGCTGCAGTACTGGAGCTGGAGTCCTCTTTGCAGGAGGGCTTAGCAGTGGGTGCATAATTAATACCAGTGATTTGCAAGAGTGAAGAGATGGAGACTAACTGGAAAGGATAAAATGCCTGAATAGCTTTTTTGGAACTTGAGGACTAATATAACGTGTTCAGGGGAACGTCTGCCATTACGGCCCCGGCTTTGCAAGTGCTGGCTGAGAGTAAAAACACCTCATCTGTGAGTAAGACATTTATTAGGCTTCCCTATTTCTGTCCATTTTTAGTCTAGTCCCTGATCCCAATATTCATCCTGACTCTGGGATGGTGAGCGGGAACCAGGGGAGAGCTGTACCAGGTTTTGCTTTGACTCAGTGAGTCTTGGGACCATCTCACGCAAGGTGGCATCAGGGCCACGGTATCCAAAGGGCTTTTGGAGAGGTTTTCAGGTGAGATTGACTTGCAGAAAAGGGGATGGACTTTTTGGAGGGCTCAAGGTATCCACCCCTGATGGATATTCCAATGCTGTTTGTGTGGAGATGCTTTAGAATTGGAATTTCTGTTGCCAAAGTGAGAGTTGAGCACCTCTGCAAGCCCAACTGTGACCAAAGGGGAGGAACCATCATCTCCCTTGTGCTGAAAGGCTGAAGGAGCTGGGGCTCTTCACCTTGGAGAAGAGGAGACTGAGGGGTGACCTCATTCATGTTTCCAACTACATCAAGGGTGGGTGTGAGGAGGCTGGAGCCAGGCTGTGCTCAGTGATGGCCAATGACATGACAAAAGGCAACAGGGACAAGCTGGAACAGAAGAGGTTCCAAAGAAACACAAGAAAGAATTTGTTCCCTGTTGAGGTGAGGGAGCACTGGCAGGGGCTGCCCAGATGGGCTGTGGAGGCTCCTTCTCTGGAGACATCCCAACCCCAGCTGGATGAGTTCCTGTGTGCCCTACTCTAGATGCTGCTGCTCTGGCAGGGGAGTTGCACTGGATGAGCTTTGGAGGTCCCTTCCAGCCCTTAAGATTCTGTGATTCTGTAATCCACTGTCCTCAGAAGAAGGCTGAGGGAGGAGATGAGCAGTGAAAGCGCACACAAACAAGAGGGGAATTGAGGAAGTTCTAAACAAACCTGCTTGTTTCTCTCCAATTTCCATCATGCCCAACATTTCAAAGGCAACATGCCAGTGCTGACCCTCTGTGCCACCTCCACACCATCACAGGCCTCCAGCAGCTAAGCTGGCAGCAGCTTGGTGAACCTCATGGGTTGTTAAGGAAGCTCTACCAACCTGGTATACCACAGCCCTATAGCCTAAGCTACAGGCCAGCTTTAGGGACTGCTTGCAGTTTGGTTCTGTTGTTTCTTATTGGGTTTTAGATAACAGCCCTCCTTTCCAGGGAAAATGGTGTCTTAGGTGGGGTGGGATGTCCTCCCAAACCTCTGTGAGCAGATAAAGCAGCATTATAATCCCAGCCAGGTCATGACAGCATGGCTACCCTCTGCCAGGCATATCTTCTAAAGGCATCCAGAATTGTCCTTGGCTACATCTCACAGGGCTCAGTGGGGATCAGGGATGGAGACGGGATCAGAAGAGGGGATTTTGCACCCTGTCTTTAGATTCCTGTGTCTGCTCCACGTGCAGCTCAGAATGGAAAGTTCCATTGGTATTTTGCCTTCCTTTTTCATGCACACCAGCACTAGTGAGCTGCAGGGATATGTCCAGGTAAGGTGTCTCAAACAAGATCCCATTTCTCTTCCCCATTACCTCACCTCCCTACCTTACCTCACCTACCTTATCAAGCCCTTGACTTTTTCAGCCAAAGTGACAAATGGGTTTGTCAGACCTGCCTTGCATTTTGTTGAGGGGAGAAGGAGCTTTGTGAATATTTACACTGCAAATCTCCTCAATTAAAACAGCCTCATGAATATTTGTTCTGCAGATTCCATGCAATTAAGTGAAGAGGTGATACCTAACAGCCTGTGTTTTCCAAGAGCAGGGCGAGGAGGCAAAAGGAACAGATGCCTGACTGTGTTTTTATGCCATCCTATATCATTAACCCCTGGATTGATTCTGGAAGAAAACACCAGTAACTCAGTGCTAAGTCATGCCCTGATTCCATATTACAACCAGTTTTTGTGATGGATGTACTCCATCACAGAGGAAGAACTCTTCATCAGGTGGTTGTAGGAAAGAGACAGAAAGCCTGACTGAACCATCAAGGTGCAATCAGAGAGAAATCACATCAGGATAAGGGAGAAATCACTCAGGGAAACCAAAAATCATTGCAGTCAACAAAAAATGATTCATCTCCAATGTTTTCCTGGCAGTTTTAGATAAACAAAACAACCAAGCCTGGGTGTTTCTGGGTGTTTCTAGCATCCCCTTGAAGATTATTATTGAATAAAACCAACCAGAAAGGAAGATCACTCAAGCTGGATGTCTGAGGAATACCTTGAAAGATGCTTAAGAGAATCAGAGGTCAGGTTTTTGGAAGCTGGGCTCCCAGAAGAGCAAACAGATGAGCAGCTCTAATGATCCCATAGCTGTGACTCAACTGGGCAGGTTTTTAAGAGAAACCAGCAGCAGGATCATTCCCCAGCCTGGGGGTTGAACCTTCTCCATTCAGGGCCCTGGACTGAATGGTGACCAAGGTGACCCATGTCCCACCTCAGTTTGGCTCTGTTTTGCCTTGTATGAAAACGTGTCCCTTCAGCAGAGCAAGTGTGAATCTTCAGAAATGTTCACAGAATCTTAAGGGTTGGAAGGGACCTGGAAAGCTCATCCAGTGCAACCCCCCTGCCAGAGCAGCAGCACCTAGAGCAGGGCACACAGGAACTCATCCAGCTGGGTCTGGAATGTCTTTAGAGAAGGAGCCTCCACAGCCCATCTGGGCAGCCCCTGTCAGTGCTCCCTCACCTCAACAAGGAACAAATTCTTTCTTGTGTTTCTTTGGAACCTCTTCTGTTCCAGCTTGTCCCCGTTGCCCTTTGTCCTATCACTGGCCATCACTGAGCACAGCCTGGCTCCAGCCTCCTCACACCCACCCTTGATGGATTTGGAAACAGGAATGAGGTGACCCATCAGTCTCCTCCAAGGTGAAGAGCCCCAGCTTCCTCAGCCTTTCATCATAAGGGAGATGCTCCACTCCTTTCACCATCTTTTTGCTTTTCTGTTGTCTTGGGGCTTTATTCTGAACCACAGAAGAAAAAATACAGGGGCAAGGGGAAAGAACCTACCAGAGTGTACGAAGGCAGACGATGGAATGGCAAGCTGGCAGTTATCCAAGCACATGTGGCATATCACAATAAGATAGTAACAATATTAATATAATTAATAACTAATAACAATAGCAGCAGAAAGCTCTTTCCCATCCAACCAGGCCAAAAAAACCCTAAAGGGCTTGGCAAGGAACAAGCTGAGAAAAATGTCTGAAGAAGAAGAAGTAGATTCTGTATCACACAGAAGAGCCAAAAATATGTTTGGCCACAAACGTTGTCTGATGCATTACAACACGTTTCACAAGGAGATATTTAGAGGGTGGGATGGCTGGCATGGAGAGGAAAAGGAGGGGAGGCATTGATTGCTGTGGGAGGAATATCTTCAGCTTTCAAACAACAGCCACTAAAGTATCCCGAGTGCTCTGCCTCCCCAGAAGTGCCAAGGGTTGGAAGTTCCCGTGTAGAATGGCTTTCACAGGAGGCTGAAATCTCATGTAAGCTGCCCCTTTTCGTAGGGGGAAGGAAAAGCCTAAAGATAGGGCCTGATTCAGGGATGTCAGTAGGCTTTGGATGAATGGCTTTTGGATTGGACCCATGGTGTGAAGAGACAGTGCTCCAATCGAGCCATAAATAAAGTGGCTTCCATTAACGTTTATATTTGCTTGAATTTATTTAACCAAAGCAAGTCAGCGGAGGCCCAGAGGTCTCTGTATTAAGAATGAGCTGGCCAAGACAGCAGCAGATAAAGCTTGCACCAGCGTAAATCAAAGCTTCCATAAGTCATGCTCAAGAAACTCTGGGTGAGGAAGGCAATAAAATGTGACCATTGTTTCTTTACTGTATCATTCTCAGCTTTTGCTTTCCGAGGAAGCCAAACGTTGCTGCTGCTCCATCCTTTTAAGAGGAGAGGATGGACAACGCTCATTGCAAACCCAGGAGCTCTGAAAGTGGAATGTGCAAGCTGTTCACCAGTGCTTTACTTCCTTGTATGGTAATAATATAGATAAGATCCAGAAGCTTTATTACCTTTTTGTTTTTCCTATTTAAATGCAGCAGAAGGCTGCACCTCCACCTTGTTAGATCCACGCTAGGAAAAAAAATCAGCAACTCAGCATGGCTTTGCCCACTATAATTGGAGTTTGGGAATGAGTTTACCCACACATAGGCAGCCTGACTCCATCCTGGGGTGCAAAGAGCTTCATTTAATTTTCCTTCATTTAAATTGCCCTCAATTTTCCCTGTGTCAGGGGTGCAAAGACCTGGCACGATCCCTGCACTGGACACCGTGGATGCCATTTTGCAGCAGGGGTGGGGGGAAGATTTAATCCTTTCAAGTTCATCTTGGCAAGTAGCCCTTTCCCCATCCAGTCGTGGCACCTACCTCCTCAGATCCTTTAAGGGGGTACCAAGTGCACTTCAGACACCTCTTTTTTTCCCCCTCCTTTTTATAATACCCTGCAGGACAGCAACCAGTTTATGACTGTGTTACAGTGATGCTGGCCCTGCTACTACAATCACAGCTCTGTCATGGTTTCCATTATAAACCTCAGACTGGACGAGGGGAGTTTTTTTTGCTATTTTGTTTTTTTCTCTTTTTCTGGGGTCTATAATTTGATCGTAAAAACTCATGCTGGGCTCAAATTCAGCTGCCAGGTCTTGGTTGGATACCAAATCTGATTTAACCCTGAGGTTGCTGAACTTCAGGTTAGACGATGGCATTAGGGTGCTGAGCATATAATCATAGAATTGTTTTGGTTGGAAAAGGTCTTTTAAGATCATTCAGTCCAACCACTCACCACACACTGCCAAGCCCATCACTAAACTAAAGCATGTCCCTTTAGCACCTCATCTATATGTCTTTTAAATATCTCCAGGGATAGTGACTCTACCACCTCTCTGAGCAACCCATTCTAATGCTTAATAAGCCTCTTGGTGAAAAAGTTCTTCCTCATCTCCAATCTAAACCTCCAACTTGAGGACATTTCCTCTGTCACTCGTTACTTGAGAGCAGAGACCGACCCCCACCTCACTGCAGCCTCCTGTGAGGGAGTGTCAGAGGGTGCTGCTGTGTCCCCTCAGGTTCCTCTTCTCCAGGCTCAACACCCCCATTCATTCCCTCAGCCCCTCCCCAGCACCCTTGTGCTCCAGCCCCTTCCCCAGCTCTGTGCCTGGCTCTGGCCACGCTGCAGCCCCTCAATGTCCCTCTGGCAGTGAGTGAGGGGCTCAACACTGGAGCTGCAGCCTCCCCAGGGCCCAGCACAGGAGATGAGTGCTCAGGGGCAGCAGAGAGAGGAGATTTGCTTTGATTTGGGGTATGTGGTAGCAAGGAGTCAGGGTAAATCCAGATGAACAATGTCACATCCCAACTGCCATGGTCTCCTTGGCATCTCTTGGACTACAGGCTGATATCACAGAATCAATAAATCCCAGAATGGTGAGGGTTGGAAGTGCCCTGCTGAGCTGTTCCAGCCCAACCCACTGCTAAAGCAGGTCGCCCTGGCTCAGGGGGCACAGGAACGTGTCCAGGAGGGTTTGGGAATCTCCTGAGAAGGAGCCTCCACACCCTCCCCGGGCAGCCTGGGCCAGGGCTCCCTCATCTCAGCACCACAGGAGTTTCTCTATGTGTTTCAGTGGAACTTTTTGTGTTCCAGCATTTGTTCATTACCCCTTGTCCTGTCACTTAAGACAACAGAAATAAGTGCTGCCCCATCCTCTTGACAGGCACCTTTACATACTTGTGTTAGCGAGATCACCCTGAGCTCAGGCTTCTCTTCTCCAGCCTGAGCAGCCCCAGGGCTGCAGCCTTTCCTCCTCACACACATGTTCCATCTCCTCAGCATCTTGATGGCCCTGCACTGGCCTCTCTGCAGCACTTCCTTGTCTCTGCAGCTGAGTAGCCCAGAACTGGACACAGCACTCCAGATGTGGTCTCAGCAGGACAGAGTAGATCAGGAGGAGAACCTCCCTTCATGCGTTGTCCACAGTCTTCTTGATCCCATCCTCAGGATGCCATCAGCTTCTTGCCCAATGGGGGCACATTGCTGGCTCACGGTTAGTTTGCTGCCCACCATTCCCATTCAGCCTGGAGAAAAGACTGTTCCTCTCTAGAGCTTGCATGTCTCTCCCCATTGCCTAGGGATGGAGGAGGAGAAAACACCCTTAATGAGAGCAACGCAGCTCAAAACCAAGACCCCGTGTCCTCACCTGGCAAGTGGGTGTAATAGCAGTTTCCTTGCAAGCAGGGGCACAGCGAGATCCCGTTAAAGACTTTCGCATTGAACAGATACTTCAGCCGTGAAAGCTCTCCCCGGGAACTGGAAATTGATGGGATGAGGTATCACGGCTGTACAAACCCATAATCTATCAAAGCAATAATCTGTGGAAGAAAGATACTTTACAATGCACTTGCAGAGCAGATGGTAAGTGACTTATGATCTATTCCACCCCTCGTCCGCAGGAAAGCAGCATTAATAAAACACGCTGACGTGACAGATTAATAGCTCAGAACTGCGATCCAGAAGAGGTTAGGACTGGCCTATTCTTCCTCTGGGGTTTTTAACAATGAGGAATTAAGTAAATGTTACAAACTGGAGATTATGTGCAAGCAGTATTAAAGCAAGGCTTTGGTTTGGATGGAGGCTGTAAAAAGGGGCACTGTGGGATTGGATGTTTCTTGTGCTGAGGTGACACACCACTGGAACTTTGCATGGGTTACAAATAGAGCAGGGCTCTTTCTCACTGCTCCTGTTGCCAACCCATTCCAGGATCTCAGAAGCCAGATGGCTCCAGCACCATCTTGAGCAGCACCGGGGACCTGATCCTGCACATCTTTCACATCAATCCCATCCTGAAAAACAAAACCCACCTCAAAAATCACAACGAGGGCTGATGGATTGCTTTTATATAAAAAAAAAAAAAAAAGCTTTTTGGAAGTGAAACACAAGCTCCTGCTGGAGTTTGTCACAGATGAGTGATTCGGTGGGTTTGATTCTGGTTTAGAAATGGACAGCATTCCCTGCTACAGCAGAGATGAGGGATGCTGCCAAACCTGTGATTTCACCTCGTGTCCATATTCCTCTCCTTGACCTTCCCATCCTGATTCCAGCTCTTTGGGACAGAATCTGGGAGGAGATGCAAGGGGAGGAGTTATTCATATCAGATCATTTTAAGCACTTTACAGATAGGACAAGGGGTGATGGGATGAAGCTGGAACACAAAAAGTTCCATTTAAACATAAGAAAAACTATTTTACTGTTGAGGATCAGGGAGCCCTGGCCCAGGATGCCCAGGGAGGGTGTGGAGGTTCCTTCTCGGGAGGTCTCTAAACCTACTTGGACACATTCCTGTGTGACCTGATCTAGGTGGGACCTACTTCTGCAGGGGGCTTGGACTGGATGATCTCTAAAGGTCCCTTCCAACCCCTACCAGTCTATGATCCTTTGAGTCTTCCATAGTTGATGGAGGGAGGAGGAATTCTCCAAAGGGCACTGAAGGAAGCCCTGGAACTGAAGTCACATTTTGGTTTGCAGCTCTTGTGTTTCAAGTGATGGTTGGTACTTAGTTTCCCACAAGAGATTTCATTCATCTTACTCTTCTTCAGCCTTCCTGAAGATGAGATTCTTAATCAGCTGGCTCCAAAGGTAGTGGATGATGCCATCCTGTGACCTCTGGATTTAGGACTCTATCTCACATATCAGTAGGACCAATCTGGGTAGAGATTTCTCACCACAGCTGCATCAGCAAAAAAAAACCCTTCATCTTGCTAATATTGGTTCTTTTCTTCTTCTAATACCAAGCTCTAAGTGTGTCTTATGTTGCAGTGACTGATTCCAATGAAGAAGGGATGTGGTTTAGCGATGGAGTTGCTAGTGTTAGCTTAATGGTCGGAGTCGATGACCTTAAGGGTCGGGGAAGGAAGGAAGGAAGGAAGGAAGGAAGGAAGGAAGGAAGGAAGGAAGGAAGGAAGGAAGGAAGGAAGGAAGGAAGGAAGGAAGGAAGGAAGGAAGGAAGGAGGGAAGGGTAAAGAACAAGAGAGGAGAAAAGAAAGAAAGAAAGAAAGAAAGAAAGAAAGAAAGAGAAGGAAGCAAGAGAAAGAGAAGGAAAGCAAGAAGAAAGCTACCTTTGTTCTTTGCTACATTAAATGTAAAACATCGCGCTGGTAGTAATCTATTGGCTTCATTATACAAGGACTGTAAAGTCCAGCTAGCTCATAATTCCACCAATAAAGATCAGGATTTGCCAATAAAAATTAGGGCAGCCACTGATCCATAGTCTAGATTTCCTGCTCGGGAAGGAATTGTGAAATATGATGATCAAATTTGGTGCAAACCAGAGCAAATGTGCAAACTAAGTGCAGAAAAAGTATCCTCACCTTCTTGCCACTGCCACATGAACCCAGACAGGCCCAGGTCCTTCAGCAAAACACTCCCAAAGCACCTACAGCAGCTGTGATGAGGAACCTCATTTTTAAAGTTATGTGGAAAGTCTCTGCTCACCGTTTTATGTGCAACTTTTTTAGCAGCTTACCAAAAAACCAAAAAGAGGCACGGAGAGGCTTGATTGAAAACCGATGACACAGCCTAGCCCGGCTTTTAGCTTTTTGGCATGCAGCACAAAAGCATTTCTGAAATCCCTACAGCATCTAGAACCGTACCTGGAATGGTTTTGGGACTAATATTAAAAATGCATGGTAGGCTAGAGGCAGGTCTGCTCAAAGGAGCGAACATCAAAGGAGTTACCTTCCTTTCTATCTGTGACTGATGGAAAGACAAGAGGCTTGTGTGATATATTTTGCCTCTGGGGGAAGAAAAAAAGAGAGAGAACTTGAGAAAGTACCTTTAACCTAATTTCAAACTATTTTGTTTGGTGTTTTCTCCGAGAGCCTTAAAAATATTTGCAACCTCATCAGCATGGCTAGAGGTCTTATTCAGTCAGTTCCCAACCTCACCTCTGAGCCCTGGTCTTCCAGGAATACCTGCAAAATAGAATGTTTGCAAATAAAAGAAACCCAACTACCGCACATATCATAGAATCACAGAATGGCAGGGGAAGGGACCTTTAGAGATCATCCAGTCCAACCCCCCTGCAGAAGCAGGTTCACCTAGATCAGGTCAACACAGGAACGTGTCCAGGTGGCTCTTGAAGACGTCCAAGGAAGGAGCCTCCACACCCTGCGTGGGCAGCCTGGGCCAGGACGTATGGTCTTTACTTAGAAGTCTTGCAAGGATCCAGAGTGTAAATTTGTTGTGGAGTGTGTGGCAATGCTTATATACTCACCATACATTATTTTCTTTGTGGGAGTTTTTCAACCAAGGTGGAAAGTCAGAAAGCATCTGTCATGGTAAATCCACAATGCACCTTGAAGTAACAGCTGAAGGGACTCAACAAAATTCATCCTCAGAGAAAAAAGACACAGGAAATGTATTGTCAAAGATGGCCAGAGGAATAGAGGGAGCTGGGGCTCTTGAGCTTGGAGAAGAGGAGACTGAGGAGTGACCTCATTCATGTTACAAATACATCAAGGGTGGGTGTGAGGAGGATGGAGCCAGGCTGTGCTCAGTGATGGCCAATGATAGAACAAGGGTCAATGGGGACAAGCTGGAACAGAAGAAGTTCCAAAGACACACAAGGAAGAATTTGTTCCCTGTTGAGGTGAGGGAGCACTGGCAGGGGCTGCCCAGATGGGCTGTGGAGGCTCCTTCTCTGGAGACATTCCAAACGCAGCTGGATGAGTTCCTGTGTGCCCTACTCTAGGTGGTGCTGCTCTGGCAGGGGGGTTGCACTGGATGAGCTTTCCAGGTCCCTTCCAGCCCTTGAGATTCTGTGAGTCTGTGATTCTGTGGTTATTACAAGGGTGGGAATAGTAATGCCATTAGGAGAGGTTGAGGCAGACAAAGATCATCTGGATTTGGGGTTTGGGATGGAGTTGAGGCTCTGCTGAGCATCAGTGAAAGAGCAGGGCAGGGTACACCAGCCCTGAGCAAACAGCTTGTGGTCTCTCTATGGCTGCAAGGATGAAGCTGCCTCGGGAAAGCTCTGGCATGAGGTTTTCTTTCAAGTTTCTTGTTTTAGTTGAACTTCAAAGCTGAAGGAGAAGCCAAAGAGAGTGGACTTCGGAGAGGGAAAGCTTTTCATGGTCTTCCTCCCCATCGCATCTCTCCAAGGGGAAGGTCTGTGTCTGCATTGATGTTTCAGCTCACAACAAACCCATATCAAAGGACACACTCCAAGGGAGCACTTACCACATGCCAACCAAGAGTGTGTCCACAGGACCAGGCTATAGTTAGCCCCAAAAAGCCCCTTTTTGAAGCGTGAATGGCACTTTTTCACTCTGCATGGCCTGATGGTGTGGACATAGCCAGACATCTTCAGACACCTGAGGAGCTGTGGTTAATGCTGGGATATGGATGAAGACCAGGTAAAGAGACAAAGAAGCTCTTAGCATATCTACACTCTCAAATAACAGAGGCCCAGCAAGTGTCCATGGCCCTGAGGCCAAGTGATGGGTGTCCAAACCTTCCAGGGCTGTTTCTGCCTGGAGCACATCACCCCTACATGACAAACAACGCCAGCTTTCACTGAGCTCAAGTGTTGCCCCTCTGGCCTCAAGGCATAACAACTTATTGTGTGTTTTGGCTCTGAAATAATCTGTGAGTTGCTCTGCAAACCACCAGAGTGGTGTTTTCTAGCACAAAACCAACGCTTGAGGGTGTGAAGGCTGCTGGGATGGTTCTATCGGTCCATGCATAGAACAGAAGGGGCCACAGTAGGCTCAGACTCACACTCCCTGTCCATGAGGAGTAAGCTCACTCCAGGCTGGGCATGGGGAAAGAGGGTGAGCAGTGTGGACCATTGGGATGGTGTCAAGCTGATTTTCTGATGAATGCATCATACATTTCTACACATGGAGCAGGAGATGTCTGACCAAACACATTTCTCAGCATGTCCTCTCCATCTGAGGTAGTTACATCCAGCTTCGCTTATAGACAACACAGAGAGAAGGACACTTTGACACACCTCTTAAGTGCAGCCACGGAAGAAGATGGATGAATTACTCTCCAAAAAACAGTGTCAGATGCAAGAGGCAGCTCAGGGCAACAAAAGACAAGTGGTCACTGATGTAGGTGAGATGAATCCATGTTCAGAAGGAAAAGAGCTCTTTCATTTACCACATTGACCCACCTACTAACACCCAGGACACCCTGCTGTGGGGATGAAGGTGGGATGGGTGATGCAGGGAAGGTTTGCAGGAGCAGTGTGGGACTTGAGATGCAGTGAGGGTGATGCAGCAGCAGTGGAAACACACAAGGTTAAATCAGCACCTCTGTGCAACCAGGCTTAGAGAGCAAATGCTTTCCAGCAAAAAAAAAGCCCCAGGAAGAAAAGATGTGGCAACTGCACTATTAGTTAGCAAGAATAAGATACCTCTCCCCAGCTGGCAGGATCCATAGACTTCTCTTTCTGGCTCAGGTGAAAGGCAAGTCCTGGAACAACAGAATCGCACAGAATCACAGAATCTCAGAAGCTGGAAGGGACCTGGAAAGCTCATCCAGTGCAACCCTCCTGCCACAGCAGCATCACCTAGAGCAGGGCACACAGGGACTCATCCAGCTGGGGTTGGGATGTCTCCAGAGAAGGAGCCTCCACAGCCCATCTGGGCAGCCCCTGCCAGTGCTCCCTCACCTCAACAGGGAACAAATTCTTCCTTGTGTTGCTTTGGAACCTCTTCTGTTCCAGCTTGTCCCCGTTGCCCCTTGTCCTGTCATTGTCCATCACTGAGCACAGCCTGGCTCCAGCCTCCTCACACCCACTCTTTAAATATTTGTAACACAAATGAGGTCACTCCTCAGTCTCCTCTTCTCCAAGCTCAAAACCAGCATCCAACTCTCCATGCACAGGCAGCTGGGATATCCCAAGCTCCTGGCAAAGGCGTTTGTGCATCCAGGAAAGCCCACGGAATACAACTGGACCCCAGTGCAAACCCAGTGACCTCCAAAAAGCAAACGCTGGCTTGCCAGGGCACGATGCTCCAGGTCGTGTGTTTGCAGTGTCTGGCCTCGAGAGCAGAGCAAAAGGCAACGAGAGGCAAGTAATCAACATCAGATGTACCTGTCAAGATGTCACGGACCCAGACCCGGAGAGGAGGAGCGTGTTATTTGTTTCTCATAATGTAACAATTATCTTGTAGTAAGAGGGGCTCTCTCTTTCTCTCTTTCTCTCTCTCTCTCTGCCTCTTGTTTTCCTTCCACATTCATTCACACATTATTTAACTTTTGACTCGGACACAGCAGGTAAAAGCATTTAACAGCTTGGCTGCTTGTTCAGATGGAGCTGGGAAGGGGGGTGTGTGTGTGTGTGTGTGTGTGAGGGGGGGAGCAGACGGCATTTTTTTGCCTTAAATATTCAAGTTTTCAGCGCTGCGTTTTTGTCAAGGGGAGAGGAGGAGAAAAAGGAGAAGGGAAAGGGGCGGGGGGGGTGGGGGGGGGTGGAAATAAAGGCATTCCACAAAGGCACAGTCACATTTTCCAGCATTATAACATGCTCTGTGCTGTCCCCAGCCTTCCCTGGGAGAAGCAATTCCAGCTCCACGGTGGAGGGGTGAAAGAAAAAAAAAAGGTCAGCGGTAAAAATTTCGCAGGAACTCCATCAATCGTCCTCGCGGGACGTGTTCATCAGGAGGAGAGAGCTGAGCGTCTCGCTCTGTCGACAGAAATCCACATCACAAAATGGGTTATTGGAGGGAAGAGGGGGAAAAGAGGGGAAAGGGACCCAGGGCCAGATAGAGCCCATGACTTCATTTCACAGGGGCTGCCGTCGGGGGGATTCTTTTCCTCTCCCTCCCTGCCCCATCTCACCAGATACCCGTGGAAGGGAACGGACAGACGGATGTTTTGCTGAAGAAATGATAAAGGAAGGAGAGAGAAAACAGGGAGGGTGTGATTTTAAGGATTGGATTTTCCCTGTGTAAGGGGGAGAAACAACTTTTAGCTGACGTAAAAGAAGGGATAACTGTTGCTGCCAGGTATGTATCTACCTGAGCTTGCATGGAGCAGTCGTGGGGGGGATGTAACAGCGTTTACCCAGAGGCAGTCGCTAAACAGAGTCAGGTTTTTTAATGAGTGGAGATGACCATTGCAATAATAACTCACTCTCCTGGATTCATCCCAAAACCAGGCTGGATATTGGAGTGGGATGGGTTGGGGTGGTTTTTTTTGCTAGGAAGCATATAGGGATGTGAGGCGAGGGAAGGGGTTGACAGAGCGAGAAACATAAGGTGCATCCTCCCCAAAAGGTCCAAACGGCTCTTTCTCTTCCAGTGGTTGATGAGCTCGAGGGAATTCCTCTGCTCCGGAGAGATTACAGCCCCAGGGAACTGCTTATATATATATAAATATATATATATATATATAAGGCTGGTTAGAAAAACCGGTGTGAAAATCCATCGTGTTTCTCTCTCATCACACACGTACATGCCACGGCTGACTTTGTACCCTTTTGAGAAGCATCCTTGCAAAAGCAGGACTGCAGCGAATCCCAGCACTCTCCAGACTCTGTGGTTTGTCACTTTTTTTTCCCCCCCTCCCTCCCTCTTCTCCAAACACAAAACAAAGGCTCGACTGTGCCTGAGAAAAGGAGCGGGCGCTGGGAGCCGCACTGGGACCCCACGCCCACAAGACTTTGAAGTGTATTTGAGTTTTTAAAATACTCCTTCTGAGCTGGAGGTTTAATTTTTCTGGTGTTAAGTTGATGTTTGCTTTTGTTTTGTCCCTTTTTTTTTTTCCACACTCCCCCCCCCTTTACAGAGCTGCCAGCCTCAATCCCAAAGAAGTTTTCAGCTGCTTTTTCATGTGGCTGAATCCTTCCTAGAACCGTTATCACGCTGTTTGCTTCAAACAAGCCATTGCCTTTGGCTCTGGGCTATATGCACCCTCCCCAAGTTACAAGACCACATATGAGGGGTGGGCATAAGGGGTTTGGGATGCTGCAGGGTGCTGGAGGGTGTGAGGGGCAGGAAAATTTGGGGGTGTGTGGGGCAGAAAGGTTTGCAAAGGGCAGGAAGGTTTGAGGGGGTATGAGGGGTGGGAAGGTTTGGGGGTGTGAGAGGTGGGAAGGTTCAGGGGTGTAAGGGGCAGAAAGGTTTGGGGGGGTATGAGGACTAGGGAGGTTTGTAGAGGAGCGAGGAGTTTGGGGGGGTGCCACGGATGAGAAGGTTTGGGGGACTGTGGGGGTTGGGAATGCTTGGGGGTGTGAGGAGTGGGAAGGTTTGTGGATGCAAAGGACGGGAAGGTTTAGGGGGTGGTGAGGGGTGTGAAAG
>WBNH01003883.1:0-25375 GCA_013401255.1 Urocolius indicus
CCACTTCTGGGGCTAAGCCCAGAACAAATATTTTAAATAAAATTTGCAACAAGACTTCCTTAAATCCCAGAACTCTTTGTCTTTTTCTTTCTATTGTGCTTTCATGGACTTTCTTTATATGGCCAGAATATATATAGCCATGTAAAATATGTTTAGACAGGAGTTGGTTACATGACTACTGCAGGGAATAGAGCTCAAACATTTTAAGACACTCATGGGCAAAAGGAAAAGAAAACAACCAAACCACCATCCAACCTTTTTTAAATAATTATTATATAAGAAAAAAATTGAAGACCCAGAAAGGAATAATCACAAGAAATGTCTAAAGTTCAGGTAAGTCATGGAGACTTGCTGCCTAATTCATTCCTAAGTCCTTTCTATATTCACGTGAAAGCCTCAAGAGAGATGGAAAATACAAGTAGCCCCCATGGGCATTTTGCTTTTTCACAGATAAGCCCAATGGCTTTATGATGTACCTAAAAAATTAGATATATTTTCATTCTGTTGGTTTGGGACAATTGAGAAAGGATAATGTTGAATCTACTAGTAGCTGAAATTAAGAGATCTTTTTTAAATGTAGCAAAAGAGAAACAGAGTAAATATTCACAGGGTTCTCCACAGAATGATCTCAGACTATTTGCTAGCATTATGTTAAAGAGAAAAAACATGATTGATCTTACAGAACACATACATTTTACATCAATTTGCAGTGATTTCAAGGTGTTTATTCAGAAATGACTATGATATGAATTGGACAAATATGACCATTCAAGAGACTTCTTATTTTAATGATAATGGAAAGAGAATGGCTTATCCAGAAGAAACACTATACATTTCAAAGGTACATATGTCTGATATGATCCTTAGTTTTGATCTTTACAAGCTTGAAGCCATGTCTCCCTTTTTTGCTTTGTAGTGACAGCAGGAACTTAGCTATGGCCCATACTACTCCCTTTTTGCCTTTAAGGCCCTGAGAGCAGCCAAAGCATATATTCCCCTCTGTTTGCCAGTCACTTGGTTTGTCAGACAGCAGTATCATCTCTTTGTGGAGATGCAGGGCAAGACTTTACCTTGATTCCTGTTACTGATTTGATTGCTTGTAGAATGGCAGTTTAAAATGTAAACAAGTATTTTTGACAAGTCAATCATAAAGAGCATAGTTTCAGTGCAGACAAAGCCCAAAAGTTTAAGTTCTACATTTCCTGTACCTATACTTAATTGTTTTACTATCCTATAATAAATTGTGTAAAATATATTTTGTTGCTGCACTAAGCCAAGAATGAATGAAGCATGTGAGGTCATCCATATTTCTGGATTTCACTTCTGGTAGTTCTTATTTAGTTTTCCTTGCTCCTCATAAAGTAAATTCTGACAGTGACATCTTTATAAAAAGGAAAACTCAAAAATTAAGACAGACTTCAAAATTTCAATGCTAAGATATTAAAGCAACATTATTAAATTATCAGTCTATAGACTTAGAGAAGAAAGTTAAGAGATAGAAAAATCAGACAGTACAGGTTTGCTAAGAACAAATGTCAAACCAATTTAATTTCCTCCTGTGATTGAACTGTCTCAGTAGAAGAGGAAGAATCTGCAACAGTGCTGCGTTTGACTTCACTAAGGATTTTGACATTGTCTCACATGATATTCTCAAAGCAACATGTGGTCCATATTTTCAGTAATGTGCTGTGCTCTAGTGTACAAAGTGCATTTAAAAAAATGCATAGATGACATCATGGGGTGGTGTAAATTCTTTAATAACTGTCACAGAATTTCAAATTGTCTTTGTCAGTTGAAGAAATAATCCAAATTGGTGATGAGAATCAGTAAAGAGAAACTCAAACTTCTAGTAGAAATACAATGTATTAATGCCAAAATATTGTACAATTAGGTAAGAAGTAATATTGTAGGAAAAACCTCTGATAGATTATAAGATAAAAATTAATTACAAACTTTGAACTGTTGGAGAAACCACATCTTATTTCAGGGTTATCACATGTAAGACATGGACAGAAATTATTCTGGTCTATTTAATGTTGATGAGGTTTTATAGGACTACATTTTAAAGAAATGCAGTGGTAGGCAAATCCAGGAGAGAACAGCAGGACAAGACTTTTAGTAAGAGTAACATTTAAGAAAAAGAAGTCAAATTTAAACAATTTTACAAATGAGAAGATAAATGAAGACATGCAGCCTTCCACTATAGATAGTATACCAAAAAGGACAGTATCTATATGCTTGTTCTCTTGTGCTGTGCTTGCAGGACGTTGTGATAACATACTGACTTAATGTGTAGTAAGAGAGATTTAGGAATATATTGTAAATATAACAAGCAGTGAGTGAAACCAACTACTGTTGCAGACTGGGGAAGTGTTTCAGCATTGGAATTTTAAAAAATGGATTTGATATGTGCTAGGTTTTCTTATTCTTCCACTTCAACTTTTCTGTGATTGATGAAAACATGGCTTCTTTCTTCTTGTAAACTATGTGCTTCAGATAGTTACTTCTCTCTACCATTTTTGTTATAGTGTTTTATGCTTTCCTATAAATAAGAGGTGAGTAGATTTTAAAGCTTATTAAATTTTTTCTCCACATGTCAAATGCAGTTTATAAAATTCTTTGGGATACTCGGGCAAAATAATAAATATCAACAAACTATTGAAACAGTAAAAAAAAGAAATAAAAAATGCAGTTTTCTGAAAGGTGTGATTTTTAAAATACTGTTCTGGTTTTCAAAAAAGTGATTGGCTTTATTCCTCCATCTACTACTGACTCTGTTCAGATGCATGATACTGAACTATGTCTTTCCTGTCACTTCATATTATTTTGCACAGTAGAGTTACTACAGCTGAGAACTTATACAATAGGTTTTCTACAACTAGGAACTGTACATTGCAATTTGGTGTACAAATTTATAGCTAGATTCCACCTACCAAGCACAAGAACACAGGTTATCTAAAAGCACTTTGAAAAGTGCAAGATTTTTATATGATTTGTGGCTATAAGGTATACTGATTAGTATAAATGTATATTGTTTTGAAACAGTGTTCTCCACTACAGGAAGAAAAAACAGTGACTGGTGCTGGGTATAGCATATATATAAGTAAAAACTCACACTGATTTTCAGTAGATTTTAATTCCACGAGTTTCAATTAGGCTATGTGCCAGGTCCTGCACTCAGGCCACAACCCCCAGCAATGCTACAGGCTGGGAGAGGAATGACTGGAAAGCTGCCAGGCAGAGAGGGTCCTGGGAGTGTTGATTGACAGCAGCTGGACATGAGCCAGCAGTGTGCCCAGGTGGCCAAGAAGGCTAAGGACAATGCTGGCCTGTGTCAGGAACAGTGTTGTCAGAAGGGGTAGGGAGGTGATCATTCCCCTGTACTCAGCTTTGGTGAGGCTGTGCCTCGAATACTGTGTCTGGTTTTGGGCACACTGAGGTGCCAGAGAGGATCCAGAGATGGGGCTACCAAGCTACTAAAGGTTTTGGAGCATGTATCATAAGAGGAATGGCTGAGGGATCTGGGACTGTTTAGCTTGGAGAAAAGAAGGCTCAGAGGAGGCCTTATCCCTGTCTACGACTACCTGAAAGGAAATCGTAGTGAGGCAGGAGCCAGTCTGTTCTCCCTAGTAATAAGCAATAAAACAAGAGGAAACGGCATCAAGTTATGCCAGGGCTGGATATTAACAGGAATTTGTTTACTGAAAGGGTTGTCAGGCACTGTAGCAACCTTCCCAGGGAAGTGATAGAGTCACCATCCCTGGAAGTATTAAAGAGACAGGTGGATGTTGTACTTAGGGAAATGGTCTAGTGGTTGATAGGACTAGGGCAAAGGCTGGACTCAATGATCTCAAGGATGTCTTCCAGATGAAGTGATTCCATGATTCTAAGCCATCTAACTCTAACAAGCAGTCTGATCTGCTCACTGAATGACAGATTACTGAAAACAAGGAGAATTCTTCTGCATGGCAGAACAGAGGGGCTAGAGGTAAAATTGGTGCTGTGGGGCAGGGGTAAAATGAGTATGATGGGTACTCTAATCTGTCTCATCAACTTGCAGTCCTTCTGAGATACCAGAAACTGGTGTAATAGAAAATCTGGGCATGGTAATTACTCCAGACTTCTATGGTTGTGCCCTCAGAGGGGAGAGATAATGCCAAGAGTAGCCTTGTCTGCAGGGTCACAGTTCCTGCCATGAGTTTGAGTGAAGAGCAGTGCTGTGGTAGATAGTAACTCAGGACAGTAATGATATCTGGAGAAGCAGTGGTCAGGGTAATATTTATTCCCATCTTCTGCTTCTCCCGTTCTTTGACCTGAGGCAAGGCAGGAAAAAAGCAGAGAGAAAGGTCCAGGAGCAGAATCTACTGTCAGCATGGCCCCCTCCCAGATAGTAGGACTTCTCTGTCTTATTGCTAGAGATAGCATAATAGCCTTTAGAGGTATGCCTGCTGAATCTACTGTACCACCTAAAGGCATAATACACAGCAAAGTGGATAGAAAAAGATGTTTACATAATTTATTATGATTTCTTTTAGAACAACAATTAAGTTTACACAGCATATAAAATATACGGTATGGTATTGATCCATTAATTCTTGGAAAAAATCTGTATTTACAATACTGCCAATAGTAGTTCTTATCAACCCCTAGCATTGCTTATATAAAATTTAAAAGCATGATAGGGTCCAGGTAACGAGCATTGGAATGAGTATAGGTACCTATTTGCTACTTTGGAAGATTCTTCAGAGCTATCAATCTTCATTATCTCAGTACAGCAGAAATGCCAGAATGATAAAAAAATGCATGTATACATGTAAAACTGGAACCCCATTCAGCTTGTGAATTAAAAGGAAGATAAGGAACTTCAGCAAAGAAGGCTTCCTCAATAACATCATAAAGTTCTCAAACACTTCATTGCCTGGCCAGGGGATTTAGTTTCTTTGTGATGTACTTCCACAGTTTGTTTAGAACTCTGAGATTTTAATGAGAGAAGAGAAGAGAAGAGAAGAGAAGAGAAGAGAAGAGAAGAGAAGAGAAGAGAAGAGAAGAGAAGAGAAGAGAAGAGAAGAGAAGAGAAGAGAAGAGAAGAGAAGAGAAGAGAAGAGAAGAGAAGAGAAGAGAAGAGAAGAGAAGAATACTCAGTAAAGTGTCCTTGCATGTTCAGGATCCCTCAGAGTCTGTGTGGAGTTTTTTTCTGTGATTATGAGAAGTCTCTGGTATCGAAGAGTACATGCAGCAAGTTTATTCACTGCACAGATCTCCTGAGTTTTACAAAAATAATCTGAGATACAAAAATGTTTGATCCACTTCTGGAAGTAAAAGTAAAGGCTCTTCTTCCATTGACCAGACATCTTACATGAGAGCTGAATCTTGTTTCTTGGTCATGGTCAAAAAGCCCACTGCAAACGTTATTTTATTTTCTAATGCTGGCCAACTTGGTCTACAAAAAATATTGTTCCACCCAATGGGATGGAACTGAGAAGCTGCCAGAGGAAGATGAGATAAAAAGATTCAGTTGGTGCCTGAGTTTGACATTAGTGATAAGGTATTTGTCCAAGTAAGAAGGACACGGTTATCTAATCAGAGTCTTGATTTCATCCAAGTGAATATTAATTTAGACTTTACTTGAATAAGAATTTTATACACATTGCTGGTGGTACTGTAATATACAATTAATTTCTTGTTCAAATGCCTATGTTCTGCATTCTGGTATCTAAACTTCAATAACTGTTACCTTAAGTGTAGCACAATTATTCTTTAGAAAAAAACCCAGCCAACAGAACCCACAACTCATTTCAGCTTTGTTGTAAAATATTTTACCTACTCTTTGTGGAAAATAACTAATATTTCCTCCCCAAGAAATCTTGCAGTTCCCAGGAGCACATGCAAACAAAATTCCATCCCTTCCCCTACATACTCCCAAGACTCCAAATGCAAATTCTCACTTCTCACATTTTGGAAGAGAATATTACAGAGAATATTGTGCCAATTTTAACCTATGGAGCACTCCATCCTTTCTCTACTTCTGATCTTGGCTCACTCATTCTGACTGTTTATACTCAGCACTAGATGCTAGAAAATTACTGATCCATTTTGGGCAACACATGATATGTGTTGGGCTTTTGATGTGAATTATAAGTGTAATACTGATGCTACTTTTACTTCACAGCTCCTAGGAGTGATTCACAGTTCTTGAGTCTGAAAGCATGCTTTGGCCATATCCTTGTTCTCTGAGGACAAGGCACTGATTTGCAGCACTTTCACATCAACAAATCCTATTTAGTACATAGAAAGGAAACCAGGCAATGTGCTCAAGATGAGAACTATTAAATGCTCCAAACAGGTATCATCTGGATGATTATAAAGAACTAGGATGCTTAGCAGTAAGAGCAACACAGTACACATTAAAAAGAAAGACTACACTTAGGTTAAGTGTTGCTTTCTGAAGTGCTAATGTTGAGTCATAAACTTTAACAATCTCTTAACTAGGTTAACTGAGTTTAGTATCTGAGAATGAAAAGAATAATGTGCGAGTTGCTGAATGAGGAAATGTACATCAGGATAAGAGAAGAATCTGAACTAATAGAACACACTGAATACTTATTTACATGTTGCTTAGAAATATATTATCATTTCCATAAAAGAAAAAGCCATCTAAAAGCATATTTGTTCCATCAGCAAGAACCACTGTTTGACATTTATTTCAAAAGACAAATAGAAAGCAGATTGGACGACTACTAATACCTGCCAGTTTATTAGAGTATCTCTAGAACTACTTATATCCTAATGTCAGCTGAAGAAGGTGGCTTAACCTTGTGTATTCCTATTCAAGAATATCAGAAAAGTTATGCTCTGCTTAGAAAGATAAAACTGCGTTAAAGAGAAGTTTGAAACATTGCTTTGGCAGTTTTCTAACGTAATGAAGAAAAAAGGCAGGAAGGTTGAGAATAGTATTTTGATTCCTACTGAAAAAAAATGTAATTACTATGAGTGCAAATTTTGTTATCTTTTATGAGTTACTGTTCCACTGATGCCATTTTTCTTAGTATTATTGGCTCGTCTAGGAGTCAAATGCTGTGTGACGAGACTTTTAGACTCACTTGATAGCCTGAATTCTTGAAAAGGACAAGCAATACCAAAGGAAGTACACTGCAGCAAGAGCACAAGAATATTTACAGTTCTTCTTGGGACATTATTCTACTTTCTTATCTGTAAAAAGTGACTCCTTTTTCTTATATTTTTCTCCCAGTCATTAAAGGTATAAGACCATGCCTCTGTGGTGACCTCAGAGCCCAGTGGAGTGAAGAGAGTTAGACTAGAGCACACAAAAAAGGAAAGCACAGTAGGGACAAGGGAATCCTTTGAGCACAAATGCATCCTTATGCTCTTTGAATGACATAGCATAAGATTAGTACTCAGGAGAGGAAAGGAACTGACCAAAGCACTGCAGAGCTCTGATGTGTCACAGATACCAGGCAGATATTTGCAGTGTCTGCTTCACTGCCAAATTCTTCTGTTCTTTCTGGGTGATTATCCATTCAGTCTGTTGTCTCAGCTACAAGGTTTTCTTTCCTGCCTGACAGCTGCTGATATCCATTTTGGCAACAATACTTCTGCTTTACTTGCTCAGTCTTCCTTATTTAATGAGAAACTTGCTTTCCACATATAATTTCAAAGTGTCTACCACTGATTAGTATCCTTCTTTGACAATATTCTTTTTCCTGACAAAAAAATCCCAATGTGGGATACAGAGAGATTACCAGAAGATGTAAGGAGCAAGAATTCCTGAAAAGAATCTGAACTGAAAGAATTCTTTTATTCCTGAAAGATCCCTTATATGTTCTCTAATGGGCATCAATGTACTATGTAAGTTTATTAGTAGATAGCTATTTTCCTACAAAGTCCCCTGCTATCCTAAAGAAATCAGTTTTCATAGATGGCATCTATTATGAATTTCTAAAATACCTTACAAAAGTAAAAACTAAAAAAATCTGCAATTGGAAGAACTCAATTTTGAAATTTTCTTTAAATTGTGCAAAACAGAACATGTAGATATTTAGTTCACATATCATGTGATCTAAACATTCAGAAATTTAATTCAGTTTCTACATGTTCAAGACAATTTAGTTACAAAACCTAAATGCAGCTGTGAGCTTCCAAGTTATTCTTAGTACTATGGTATACTTAGTACTATAGTATACTTACTACTATTAACTGAGAAAATGAGCAAATGAGAATGACAAAAGAAAAAAGGAAGAACTAACAGATAAGCTCAATGTGATGTTGAATTTTTTGCTTATGTCTTAAAAGTGTTTAATAAAAGTAATTAATGCAATGCAGAAAATTTCAGCTTGTGTCCTTTATCTTTTCCCTCCTAGAAGTCATTATGATTGTAAAAGATGCAGTATAACCTTGAAAATGGATTTGCTGCACTCATCCCTGCTACAGCTACTTTGTACACTGGATTTCTGTACATTTTGCTGTAAAGATGGCAGTTTTGCATCATTCTTCAGAAGGAAAAGGCAGAAGGAACCTTTTCTGTTAATTTGTCATTTGCTGTTAAGGTATATTGCAGTGAGGACAAATGTAATCATATCACATTGTTCTCTGTAGAAGAACTCTTTTGATCATACCTGAAATACATGTCAGTACTGTAGATATGAAAAAGACTGTTAAACTATAACTCATATGCAACACTTGTAATGCTGAACATGATGCATACCAGTACCACCTCTGTAATGGGTATCTATGGATTCCTGTTGATAATGACGCTAAAATGTATGAGGAATGTGTTATTTTCATCCTATTCTCCTTAGCTACCTCAATCATTGTCAAGAGAAGACTTGGTCTGTATTACTTTCTGCTATGGTCTTTGTAATGAAAATGAAACATCAGGATATTCATTTCCATCAGAAGAGAGGGAGAAAGGTACAAACAGGAACTGAACACCGCAAGCCATTTCTAGAACTTTAGATGGAGCATTGCTGATGCTATTATAAATGGAAACAGCAGAAATGTAGGGTTTGGGTTATGGTTTTTTTTTGGTTTATTTTTAAGGAAAAAATATGTTTTAAAAGTTCATGGCTAAAATTATATCTTAGTTCCATGCATAGATTTTCATAAGCTCAAAAATGATTTAAGAATACAAATTCCATAATTTGCAATAGCACTTGAGTGCCAAAGGTAAATAAATACTTTAAAATATTTGACTCACATTCTTGTTGCATATGAGGGAATGATTACTTTTCAATTATGTAAGCTTCTATCCCTAACAATGTAGGAGGGATAAGAGGGTTCGGATCATCTGAATTCCTAGGCTGAATCACTTAATGCAAAGGGTTTGTTGTGCTGTTCTATGCTGTATGTACCATAAGCATTTTAATATCTTGTTTATATCATGAGGACATTAATAAAATCTGGGCACAAGAAACAGTAGTGCCGTGTGAATCTTTCACTTTTATAACCACAAGAATGAATAAAGAGCACAAACAGCACTGTTTTTTTTGCTACAAGAAACTTCTGTGATTTTTGAATGTCTGCAAAGTGAGGAACATCTGCAAAAAAACCAAACACAGCAACACAGGGTTTTTTTTTTTTTGTAACTGAATCTTAAGATGACCAGCCTATCTGATAACGTTACCACCTGGTAATTTTTAGGGACTGAAACTACCTTCTTTTTACTCTCTCTCCCTTTATCATTCCTCTTACTGTTCTTCTATATCATGATACTGCATAAAGAGTTCTAGTAAAACAGCCATTTTGACTACTTCTTTAAAACTTCACATGCATGGTCCACACATTGCTCTGCTTGGACTCCCTGTAGCTCCCTCCATTCTTTGATCCCCTCCTCCCTCTTCTCTGTTTCTCCTTGCAGTCAACCTGATAAACATAATGCAGTAGTCCTATCAATGATCACTATGCAAATCCCATTGAACAGGGTTGTTTTGTTCTCCTCTCTCTGATCAGTAGGGAACTCTCCAAACTGCACTCCCTTCCTTTTTCTTTGGAAGAGTGTATTCTCTTTGAAATTTTCTTTGAAATAAAGCAGGCATGTCCAATGCTAAGCAGCAAATTGTGAAGATATGGGTCAAAACTCAGGAGTTCATCTTTCCAATCCACTCACCTAATAACTAGGAATGTTTGCAGTGAAATACTGTGACTTCATATAACAAAATATCCTTAAATAAACTTAAAAAGTACCTAACATCAGTATAAAAGGCCTGATAATACTGGAAAGAATAAGAGCCCAACTTTTCTTGGCTACTATTTTAGCAGCATAAGTGATTTAACTTATTTTGTTCTCTCACTCTGAACATTCTGCTTTGAGTTTTATCTTCTTTTAATCATGCACATTTGGAAGGGGCTTTTGTTGGATTTGGGTCCTAGTGTTTGAGTCTATTAATGTAAGTGGTCGGGCGAAATCAGTGATTCCTGAGATAATAATTGTTCATAGGAGAGAGAGAAGTAAAAAAGCTAGTGTCAGGACCTTGAAACATTAAGTGAACACTCCCCCTTCTCTGATGCTGGAGGAAGAGGATATCTTCCAGAGATCTGTCAAATAATTGCAAGTTAGTCCCTAGTTTAGAAGCTATAGATCTAAACCAGGAAACCCTACTGTTCACTCTGTAACCTATATTTTACTGTTCAAAGTCAGCTTTGATTTCATAACACTTGCAAGGTCTGCTAGCACAGTAATTGAAGCTTTTGTATTGTAAAAGACTTACAAGTAATATTCCTAGGCTTTCTAGGGGAAAATACTTCTTACAAAGATGCACTTTTTCCTCTTACAGAACCATTTTTGCCAAATACTTCAGTTGAATTGGATGTGATTATAAATAGAGAAGACTTTAAAAGCATCTCAGGCTTCAACTCACTTTTCCTTTTTGCCTAGCACTTTACCTCCCCAGCTTTTCCAAACACTTCCTATGGGTATGAAGAAAGAGTCTGCTTATTCTCCTTGGTCTATTAGCAAGATATGTTCTATATAAGCAGAGTAAAAAGCGAACTTTTGTCCCCAGCTGGCAGATTTCACTCCCATTCAAAGAGGAATCCACTTTATGTGCTTTTTCTCGCAGCTCCACTCCCATTAGTTCCTTAATATCTTGGACAAAATCAAGGGAAAAACAAATTCCATCTCTAGCTCTCTGAAGTTGTTCCTTGGAATGTTTTGGTTTTAAAACTGACACTTATTTGTCTTTATACCCATTCCACGGCTGTTTCCAGTGGAACTCTCCCCCAGTCATGTCAGAGCTTTCCTGTTATTATTTTCCATCTTTAACAGATGAATCAGAGCACTGTTTATTTAACCTCTGACTTGCAACTTTGTGAATACAGCAAATTAAAGAGGCAAAATCAAATAACAGAGTTAAGCTTTGTGTTTGAGGAAAAGTGAGTTGCATGAGGAAGAACATAGAGTGACCAGCAGGCATCAGTAACAGCTTAAAGATTAGATGTAGTTTAGAATTCTGGTATTGGAATGCGGATTTGATGTACAGACAACTGTCCTCTTTGACAATCAACATGGTAGACCTAACTATTAAGGCTTTCTACCCCCTTACAACAAATGCCAGAGTTGCATCAGTAGTTCCTTTATCAGTTACTTATTCCTGCTTTTGGACAAAATACTATTTCACAATATTTTATTTTGTGATAATAAGTAGATTTAAAAAAAAATGCACATATGGTTAGGAAGTTTGACAGGATCAAAAAATATTCTTTTTATAGCGACTAGCTACAGACCCAAGAGAGTCATCCTGAGGCTAGTTTATATAGATATTAAGCAGTTATTCACGATACACAATTTTAAAAAGAGAAGTTTCACAAGGCAGAGAACAAATCTATTTGGTTATTTAGCTATGATGCACATCCATACAAATCAGAAATGTGAGGAGAAACTTTATTTTCAGGAGTATTGCAGAGTCAAATCCTCAGCAGCTACAAATGGGTGGTACACTGTCGAGAGCATTTTGTGTTTAATTAGCAGAGATCATGGCATTTGTATCAATTGGGATAGGTCAGACATATTATCTTCAGAAGCTTGTCTTTCAAAGAATAGCGAATGCACACAAATACAACAATATTATATTCATATGGTTCATAAAGTATTTCCATCTCTAATATTTTCTAGTAAAATTACTGCATACACAAACAGCAGCATTCTTGCTTACCTTCGGCTGTCTGTGAAGGCCATGTAATGCCAGGAAGGTTCGTACCAGGCTACAGGTGAATGTCCTGCCTGCCATTGGAGAAAATTCTGGTGCCAGCTGACAAAAATGTACAAAGAACCAGGTTTTGCAAGTTGCAGGTATCCAGGTGAGAGTTTCAGTAGTGACAATAATAACGGACCCTTTTTTGTTTGAAGCTGATAAGCAGCTGCTACAGCTCAGTGCTAGATTCACCAGCAGGTGGGCTACAACAAATAAAGTACAGCTGTGTTTGCTGTGGCTCTCATTTTATTCTGAGATATTTATAAATAGCACTACCAGCAATTTAGGCATTACCAAATGATATGCCCTTTAAATGACTAGTTATTTTTTTTTTCTCTTCAATGCTTTCTAACTGAGCAGGCAGGAGCTAGATGGAAGATAATGTCAGACAGGTGCAGAATACAATGCTTTACAGACCTATGACTCCCGTTGTCACTTCAGCAATAATGAAGTTTTGAGTAAGCTTTTAAAAATTAAATTCAACTAGTGCTTTAATTTAACAATGTACTTCAAAGTACACGACCACACAAATATTCCTCAAGCAGCACCATCTGGATATGTCACAATGTTGGCAGAAATGTAATCTAAAAATTTAGTGCAATGAAGTAAGACTTATTGTTCTGGCTCAATCTTGTCCTCATGCAAAACATACTGGTATCCTGTTACACTGTTCCTAAATAACAAAAAGTGTTAATACCATGTCAGTCTCCCATTGGATGTCCCATTCAGCAAGGCATCAACGATCTGTCATTTGTGCTTTTGATGTTATTCTGTTATCACTTCTGGAATACACACAGCTGTGATGTGCTCAGCCCAAAGCAGACCATTTCTCTAAGACAGTCATTCATCTGTTGCCTCTCATTTACTCCTCCAGCCAACTCTTCATTCCAGCTAATACCTGAATATCTAGCTGGCTTTCTCTTTTTCCCCTCTGTCTCACTCTTTTTTTTTCTTGTTCCATTTCTCAAGAGATTCCTTGTAAATATCTTCAAGGATCTGCTTTTCGATACATTGTTTGAAAATTCTCCTTTCAAGTACACATGCAAAACATTTGCCAAAGACAGCTGTCATACTGCCCAAACACATCTTGTTCTTACCTTGTCCTCCCCTGCCTGTCTGAGAGCATCTGTTGTCCTGTCTCTCAGATTATAAGCACTTTGGCAGCATGTTGCAGAATTTATTTTAACTGTTTGTCCATCACTGCCAAGTGTCCTAGATGCTGGACAGAGAGAAAAGATCTTTTTATCCCAGTGATAAGCTGAGTTGGTTGCAATACTTCATAAAAAGTAATCCTTGAACTGTAAATAAGAGTTAAGTATCTAAATTAGTAACCTACTTGTGCCCAGTTCTCTCTCTTTTTCCATACGGGGATAAAAGAGAGCTGTATATACAGAAAATAAAATACTTTTAACAAGAAACTATCAAGAACAGATTTACTGACCTAGATATTTCTTTCTGCTGGACAGACTGACACATTAACAGTGGAGCCAGTACTTGTCCAACAGAGCAGAGATATCTTCTGCTCAAATGACAGCATGGTCCCTCAGGAACTGAGACCTCTGACACACAAAATAGGGACAAGTGGTTAGCAGGTCAATTGTGTGCGTATTTTGATCATATTTGCATCAGTTCTGCTCCTTTAAGATAGCGAGAGCTTGGAATGACAATGGTGATGACACAGACCCTTTGTATTTGAAGACAAGGATTGATTTTGTCTCTTGTATTTACTTCATCAGTAAGGAAAGACAACTGCAACTGCTGTTTCTCAACCCTATATAAAAGCACCATGTCCATTTTTGTATCATTTCAGGGCAGGAGTCACTGCCCACAGTCCCTTCACTGCCAAAATTTCTAAATGCAGAAACAATTGAGGAATAGAAACCATCTCATGGCATTTTATTATCTATTTCCAGAGGATTCATGGAAAGAATCAGAAGAGAGGGAAAGAGAACAAAAAGAAGAAAGATGAAGTAAACCATAAGGATGCCCAGGGAATCAAAAAACACACTTTATAGCCTAAAAGTAATTTTACTCTTGCACTGTTATGGACAAAAAAAGTCCAGGAAGCTGAGTTTTTTGCAGGTCCAAAAACAACTTCTGATCACTAATTTGGGCACTGAAGATAGATATGCACAGCCACACATCCATTCACTGTACACTTCACACCAAACCTGTCTAAACTTCTCCTATTTTTGCCATAATTTCCCCTACACCTGTCAAATCATTCCCATTGAGGCAACAAGCAAGGTAAAGGCTGGGATCATGTATGCGATGTTTTTTCCACTCTTTTCCGTGTTGTTTCTTAGTATCTCTGCCCTGATGCCTCTGCCCACAGCTACAATCCCTCAGTGTCCCTGTCTCTTTTGGCTCAGGGTATTTACCTCCAGCCTCTCTCCTGCCACTGACGGTTTCGTTCTTTCTCCTGCTTGTGCAGGAGCACTTTATGCTCCTCACATTTGGTCCTCCATTTTCATAGAGTTTTTCCTTCACTGTTTGCCTCAGTCTCTAAGCTCTCTGGAACCAGTTTTGAACAGCTCAAAGCAGCTAATGGCCTTCTGCTACCCAGAGGAATGCTGATGCTTCCAGCTCCATCAACCTTGAGACTTGTGTTGATTATACACTTGGTTATCTCTTTTTCATTTACTGCTAGGCTCTGCATGAGAAATAGGAAAAAGGAAAAACAGCTCTAAATCGAGTAAAGGCTTAGAAACCTCCAAGGAAAGAGAGAAGTGGAAAGTGGAAGGAGCGATAAAGAAAAAAAAAAACATTCTGTCTGGAAGAAGCAAGAAGATGCTGTGCCCTTATTTGCTTGTATCCCTACCCATATTCCTTTTATTTGTAACCCTTTTCCTCCCCAGCAGGGAGGCTTAAGACCTGTGCAGGGCACTGGTATCTGCCACCATCCCCAGCCTCACCTGCTGTGCACCCCCTTTCTGTCTGTCCATCTGCTTGCTCTCCTCACAGCTCTTTCTTCACCATAACTCTGTATGTTACTTCTGAGATAGAAATGAAGACACATGCATGAGTGTTCCTCTTTTGCCTTCACATATTGGAAAGTAGATTGCTAATTCCGTGATTTTGTGGTACAACATATAGCCGATGTAAATCGATAAAGTATAGCTTGCTATTGCCCTCAACTAAAGGTGTCTGTGACAGGGAGCAGAGTGCCTGTACTGAGCATGAATGGATCTTGGTTCTACCAGAGGAAGGGATTTCTAGGCAAAAGGAAGTAACTAAACATCCAGTGATAAAGGGGTAAATAATCTCAATACCATCAGACTTCCTGTAACAAGTTCCTATTGGAAGTGTCTTGTTTCAATAAATACTGAGCAGAGCTCTAACTCAATCTTTCCTCTGTGTTTCCATCACTTTACCCTAATTACTTCTAGTTTATTTTCCAGATTTGCTGCAAGGCAGTGTTTTCCCAGCATAGGCTTTATATATATCAGTCCCTTTGCAGCCTTTCAGGTTCAATGTTCAAATTTTCATTCTGCAGTGATGTAGGATAGGAAGCATGAAAAAGTGGTCAGGGTAATTACTAGTGCATGAGATCTTATACAATGTTGTGATAAGCTTTGCAATCACTAGATCATTACACTAATTGTTTGTCACTGTGCACATGTGCGTATAATCAGCAGTCTTTAACGGAATACATTACATTACTCCTGTGTCGGATATGGTGTGTCTCAATCCATCAAGAGGATGAGTTAAAAATGATTAGAAATGAATATAGGAAAGGGTTTAAGCCAGAAGCAGAGGTTCTAATTATTTCAGACTAAGTATTCCATATATTTGCTGATCTGAGTTGTCATGCTGCTATTGATTATAATTGTCTGCTGTCATTGGCAGATGATCATTCTGTGACTTCTGTGTCTGATGAAAATTCATTTTAACTAGAAAATTGTTTTTGTGATATCCTGATTTCACTTAGAGGATGTTTGGAAAGTGGCTATGCTACCACTTTTACCTCTTCACACATCTTGCAACTATTTGCTATGCTTAATAAAACATAAAATGTAACTGGGCACGCAATTCTTTGCTGTATCTCACAGTATTGACACATAGAAGACTTTTCTAGTTTCTGTAGTATAAGCATAGAAAATTAGTGGGAAATAGAAAGAGTAATCTGTTTCTATCTATCTTTATGTTATTACAAACAGAAAGTTAGTTGAAGTTATGTCCCTTTTTGAAAACTATGTGATACAATGCATAAGTAAGAATAAGGTATTGAAGCTCAGCAATACCTGCCTACTGCAATTCACCTGAGGTGTGATCAATCAGAATAAGTTTGAAAAAGACTTCAACAATGAGAAACAAAACAGAAGCAGGCCTTTTTAAGTGGCATAAAGATAGTCAAATGTGTCTTTTAACTCTAGTGTGTAACTCCTTGAAGGCTGAGGGTTTCATCATGCTTCTTCCTACTTTCTACCCTCAGGAAATAACTGAGTCAAAAGAAGACAAAAGGAGAGGATGCCCTGAGGCAGACCTGAGGGAGTGGTAAATCAAGGTCCTGATTTTCCTGTTAGAGTGGATGTAGCAAAAAGAAACAGTGTCCTTGATTCATTTGGTCCAGAAGTACATTTTCACTCGAGCTAAATTTCTGTAAGGCAATGTGGGACTCTATCAAAGCACTGTGAATGGAAGGGAGAAACAGGAGACAAATGCAAAAGCCTATTTTCCTGGTGGAGAGTTTCCAATTATACAGTCTTATTGTAGGAAATGTATTGAAAGGGCATAGTGGAATATGCCCCCCCGTACTCAGCTCTGGTGATGCTGCAACTCAAATATTGTGTTCAGTTCTTGGTTCTTCACTACAAGAAGGATATTGAGGTGCTGGAGCACGTCCAGAGACAGGTAACAAATCTGTTGAAGGGTCTAGAGAACAAATCTTATGATGAAGTGGCTGAGGGATCTGGGGCTATTTAATGTAGAGAAGTTTGAAAGGAGACGTGATCACTCTCAACAACTCCCTGAAGGAGAGTTGTAGTGAGGGGGCAATTGATCACTTCTCTCCGGTAATGAATAATAGGACAAGAGCAAACGGGATCAAGTCACATCAGAAGTTTAGATTAGACATTAGGAGGAACTTTTTTCACTGAGAGAGTTATTAAGCATTGGCACAGGCTGCCCAGGGAGGTGGCAGAGTCACCATCCCTAGGGATATTCAGAAGACACATAGATGAGGTGCTAAGTGATATGGTTTAGTTCAGTGATGGGCTTGGCAGTGTTAGGTTAGTGATTTGATTCAATGACCTTTTCGGTCTTTTCCAACTGTAACAATTCTATGAAAGAAGATACACGCTAACATTTTACCCTTTCAGACACATACAAAAAAAGGCTACAGCTTCTAGTCTGGGCCCTGGACAGAAAATAACACTTAATGAGCTGGTTTGGTTATGCAGAAAATGGATGAATCATACCTGCAAAAGCTAAACTTCTACTGTGAAGGAGCATATACACTTTTTAAATGACAGCATCGTCACTTTGTCATCTGTAATTTTTTAGTATGTCATCTTGTAAAGAGAACTGCTGATATCCGATGCCAATGATTACCATGTTGTTTTAGTTGTTGCATGGTGTATATTCAAGGTGAACAGACAGCTGAAATTCAGCTAAAGGAATAATGCTGATTTACTAATAAGACACTATTCCTAAAGATTAATTGTTTACATTAATTTCAGCAACAAGCTTCATAGCTGGAATCTTTAGTATCACTATAATGTACCTGTAGCCTTTACTATTACTATAATGCAACAACTTACTTACAAATAACATAAGAAAAACAGTATCATATATAGCATGCTTACAAAACTGCTTTATTTTTTAAACTTTTGAAATTATTTACAGTTGAGCTATAAGACTATTACAAGCAATTTATTGGTATATTCCAAATGACATCTCAAAAGTAATTAATCACCTTCGTAGCGTCATCTATAAAATATAGGCAAAAGACAGAAAAAAATATGTGGAATGACAGAAAAATAATATAAGAAATAATGGGATTTCCTATTATTATGTCAAACTATCCTGGGTTGCAACATAAGTATAAAATTGATTTATTTTTTTTTTAAGTCTTGAGATAACTTAAGCCCGTGACAGGTTACTAATATAGGACATGATGCCCGCTTTTAGCCAAGTTGAGCAAGCTGCATTTGCAATGAATGGCACACCTGTATGTATTTTATTGACCTAACAGAAAATACTAATCTCTTTCAAGACTTCTCCTCATTTTTGCATTCATTTGGTAGCCTCTCAAAAATTCTGGTTTTTACATCTTGACCAGCCTTTTGTGAATATCCTTGGGGGTACAGAATGAGCCCAGGCAATACCCTACCTAGGTGGTTTGTCAAAAATGGAAAACCCAGTCAAGGCTTGTTCAAAAGTTAAGTTATACTGGTACTGTGGTCCAGCTTTTCAGATTATTAGTCCTTGAAATTTTAATGCTACTCACCTCCCACACTGTTATTTACTTGGTCCAATAAATAACAAGGCATGCTGACAGAGAATTATTCTCCCATTACATTTCTCTCCTACTGGCGACGGAAAAATACTTATAAATAAATTGCTGGAGCATAAGTGCCATTTCTCAGAATTTCATGGACTGTAGTTTTTGATGCTAGCAAAGTTACTGTACAATATGCTTTTTTACTTAAATACTAAATGCACATAAAATAACTGCAGCAAAATAAGATTACCTCAGATGCTCAGGAATAGATTATACCTCCGAGCTGGCCATTTTGCAGTAAAGATTTCTGTATATTTTTTCCCTCCTGAAAGAGTAATTATGCCAGAAACAGTAATCTGAGTGATGGTGTTGATACTTTTTAGGGAAAATTACCAGCCAGAGGGACCTTGACAGGCTTGGTAATTGAGTCAATATCAACTTCATGAAGTTCATAAGGTCCAAGTGCAAGATCCTTCACCTAAGCTGGGGCAATCATCATTATCAATACAGACTGAATGATGAATGAATTGAGAGCAGTCATACAGAGAAGACACCAGGGAAACTGGTGGACAAAACATTAGATATGAGTAGACAATGTGAGGCTGCTGTCCAGAAAGCCATTCATGTCTTGGGCTGCTTTAAAAGAAGTATGGACAGCAAGCTGGGGCAGGCAATTTTCCAACTGCATTCTTGTGAGACACCACTTGAAGTACTACATCCGACTATGAAGTCCTCAGCACAGGACAGATATGGACCTATTAAACCATGCCCAGAGGAGGAGAGACAAAAAAATGGTCAGAGAGCTGGTATACTTCCATAAAGAAAAACTGAGTTGAGGTTGCTGAGGCTGGAGAAGGGAGAGCTCCAGGCAAACTCTATTGAGGACTTTCAATACTTATAGGGAGTTTATAAGAAAGAGACATTTTACCAAGGCCCATAGTGACAGCACAAGGGATAATGCTTTTCTATGACAGAGGGTAGATCTAGACTGAAAATGAGGAAGAATTTTTAAAGGTGAATGCTGAAACACTAAAACAGGTTTCTCAGAGGGGTGAATGACAGTGAAAGACTCATCTCTGGAAGTTTCAAAATCAGATTGGATGGGGCTTTGAGCTACTTGATCTAGTGATAGATGTCCTTGTTCAAGGCAGAAAGATTGGATTAGATGACTTAAAAATTCCTCCCAACCCAAACCATTCAGTGATTCTATGAAACTTTTCTGATTAAAATATAGTACAAACATGAATTTTAAAAGTTCCTTACTAGATCCTCTGTAAATGTATCATGGGATCTGCACAGATACAAGAAATTATTAACATTACAACTCCTGAGATTCTAGTCATCCTTAGTCTTCTTTCATTTTGTTCCTTCTTTCTAAAGTTTTTCAATTTTCAGATGCAATAGTAGGTGTTCATTTTCAAATGCCGTAGCATAAAACTCAGATTTCCATCCTTACAGTGTTTTCAGGACCTTATAGTAATAAAGTTAGGGCTGGATGAATTTTGTAAATCAGGCAGTGAAACATTGAGTGGGGCTGGATTTAGTGATTTTAGGGCTGGATTTGGGAGTTGCTGAATGCTTCATTATTTCATTCTAGAACTAAGCTTCTTGACACTTAAGATTTTTAACATAAAGCTACAGAGTCTTCTCTATGGATATTAACTATAAAATGAGGATAATATTTTGAGTACATTCGATGAATGCCACTGAAATGTAGTTCCAAGCTTCCCTTTTTATTATAAACAAGCTATTGTGAAAAAAAGCAGTAAGATTGCGAAGACAAGCACTGTAAAGCAGTATTCACTCTGTACTTTCTTCCCTTGTGATCTCTCTTGAACAGAGACACTATTTTATTTACCCATCAAATACCAAGCTTATTCTTAGGAGTATATTAATAAATACTACTAATAATAGATATTGCAGAGAAGCAATGCTATCATGAAATTGTGGATTTAATGTGGATGACATAATTAGTTCATTTTCATTTTCCAAATGAAGACATTTTTTTCTCAGACAGTAACTCTCTTCTTCCTACTTTAAACAATAAACATTTTATCCCACAGATCTAGTTGTCAAATCTGGAATATTTTACAGATTAATCAGTTGATTCCCATTTCACTACATCCCAGAGCAGAATTCTTCACTACCACTGCTTAAGTATCATAAAAGAACTGGACCATATCAGGCAATGTCCTATTAGTAGACCATACAAGCCTCCCTGTGTACAAATGTTAGACTCCTGCCATCTATTACCACTGCATCATACTCACAATTACATTCAGTTGATTAATTTCTTTGGAGGAATCTAGCTAGGTGAGAACCATTTGAATTATGAAGAAATAATGGATTCTTGTCTTTTCACACTGATCAAGTTACATTCAAACAAAATAAAAAATGAATGAGCTGAAATTGTGATTTTGAGCCCACTCCATCTCCTTTTAGATCAGGATGACAAACCTTAAAGAGCTGGATATTCTTCAGTGTGTGAATGAGACACACTTTAGTTTGGCACTCAACATTTCTTTAAGTAACAGCTTTATATATGCACATAATCAGACTGCCTGTAGAAACTAATAATTAGGGATGACAAATATCAGTATAGGCAACATGCTCTTGCAGTTGATAAACTCCACAGTTACATTTGCACCAATAGCTTTGTAGACAGCATCTTAAGGAAAAGCTTTGGAGCTGATTTGTCATTAATGAGCTGCAGTTTCAATTATTTCTTTCATAGGTCCATTTTCTCAACTCTTTAGCTCAAAATCCCATAGTCTATGTCACTGTGGACGCCAAATCACTTATCTAGTGAACAGACAGAGAAAATAGACATTGCTTGAAAGTACCTTGCCTTAACTTTAGTATTTTTGTAGACATGTTGGCAAATGTTACAGATGGGATAATAGCTGTCATTTTTAGGTTTTTGCTACTTCAGCTGACACAGACTTAATTAGATAAGTTTCTGATAACCTTCATAGGCTGCTCAGTCTACTTTTTTTTTTTTCATTTCTTAACTGTTTTAAATCCAGAACAATAGTTTTGTCTGTTAGTAACCTGGAAAGAATTTGAGTTGTTAATATCAGATGTTTCATTACAGTTGAGTCATTGATAGAAGTCATTTAACCTGTTTTCATTTCTGTATTACTCCTCAACCAGGAAGACTTGCCTTGGATATCACAACTTTTTATCACATTGAAAGATGAAAAGAAGAAGGCAAGTTCTTTTTTATAGAATAAAGATTTTGGAGGATTTTCCACAGATATTTTTTTTTCTTTTACTGCTACTTTTGAGGTATTGACTTTTCTATATTGTTAAGAAACAGGAAAAAACATGAAAGTCTGAATCATTCACTCGTGAAATTTGGTAGTTTCTGTTAAAAGACAATCCTTCAACAAAAAATTAAAAGAAACAAGATAGTAATCAAAACATCTATTTCAAATAGTTCTATTATTATATTTCTTTTGGTACTAGAAAACATCTGAAAAACAACAAATCAAGTCTTTTTCAGTTTTCTATACACTATTCAAGGCGATTCTATTTAACAAATATAAGAAATTATAGTGGTTTCAGAGTCAGATAACAACTCTGTTATTTGTAGAGCTCTCAACAAAAAATTCTTTGAATACAATATTCAACGATAATGTATTTTTCTGGAACAAATCAGAAGAGTTATCTTCATATACTGACATGCCTATTCAGAATTTCACGTTGTTAGCTAGAAAATAACACTTCAAGTTTAACTCTCTTAATTTCACTGAGAAAGATAACTCTCAATATGTCAAAGGTTACTGAGACAGATTACCTGACTTTTCCTGGATTTTATATTTACGGTAAATTTCACTGAGTTCAAGAAAAAATGTGAGCAAAAGCAAGACTACTGTGGTTGGACTGAAGAAAAATGTACATATATTTAGCTGGAACCATGCATAAAATACTTCTCGCACTTCATATTAGTCTAAAATAACTAATGGGATAACAGCAACAAGTATGGACCTCAAGTAGTTACTATTTTGGTAAACTGTAAGTAGCAATTTATTATGAAGTAAATCAAAAGCTGGAAATTTTGAGATGATTTAATCACTTGCATTTTTTTCTCAATGAAAAATTAAATAAAATTTTAAATAGAGTCTTGCTCTTTAATACTAAATATCTCAAAATTCCTGAGTTAACTTTTCTTCTTTTTCCACAGCCACAAGGAAGGCAGGATTAATATAAAAAAATAAAATAAAAAAGCAAGAGCTGAAAAGTCTGAAGTTAAGGAGCTTTGCTGTTCCTTGCTATTGATGCTTGCACTAAGATCCTGTTTCTATGGAGCCTGCTTGGGAACAGACTATGTGGCTGGACAGAGGAAAAGGTTTTAATCCTGTTCTCTCTCTATTGTTTTGGCCAATGAATCTCAATCAGTGTGTGAAGGTCCAGAAGGCAAAAAGCAGAACATGAAGTGGTCATAACTTGCAGCTCATGCTGAATTCCCCAGTGCAAAAAGAGAGAAGTTGTTTTCCGCTTTAGAAATATAACTCATAATTGCTATTGTTCCAAGGATGGAATCTAATGCACAGGGTGTTAAAGCTCCTTCTATTTGTTTCCCAGGAAATATTTTTTCTAGCAGTGTTTCTAACCTCAACAAATGAAATAAGTTAAACCACCTGGATAAATTGAAGTCCTAAAAGCAGCTTAATTTGATAACGTTTGGGAATTGAGACCCTGACAGAGGCAAGAGGAGAAGTACCATTGACTCAGTGGCGTCTCTGCTTCAGTTGCCATACTATAGTTCTGCCTGATATGATGTACTTTACAAGTTGTTCTGTACAACAGCCCATTTCCTCCTACAGTTTGTATACTTTTAGTGTCAATAAAGAATAGGAAAATGGTGATTGTATGGGATAGCTGAATGCTATACTGTTCCAACAGGGAGAGAAGCACTAAAGAGTGTCCTGTACATCCTTATATATGCAATGCCTCATTTAGGAAGAGAAAAAAAAGGTGCAACTTAGAAATAGTACTACAGAGAATCCTGATTTTTGAACAGGAAAATTTTTCATGACATATACAATCTCTTTAGATCCTTGTCAGTTCTATTGGTTGTAGGATGAGTTT
This sequence comes from Urocolius indicus, assembly GCA_013401255.1. Taxonomy (NCBI): domain Eukaryota; kingdom Metazoa; phylum Chordata; class Aves; order Coliiformes; family Coliidae; genus Urocolius; species Urocolius indicus. The sequence goes on from WBNH01003883.1 coordinate 23,746, forward strand.
CAGAATCAGTGCTCATTTGAATGCATGAAAAAGCAAAACAGTGCTTTGTTCTTCTATCAAAACTACAGTCGCCAGTTGTGATGGCCTAGCCCTGGCTGGATGCCAGGTGCCTACCAAGTTGGAATACCGCTCCCCATCCTAAACTGCACAGGGGAGAGAGAGAAATATAACAAGACGTTTGTGTGTCAAAATAAGGACAGGAAGATCACTCAGCAATTGGTGTCACGGGCAAAACACACTCAACTTGGGGAGAAAAAATATTGAATTATTAATAAACTATAAGAACAGAGAGATGAGAAATAAAAACAAATCTGAAAACACCTCCCCTTTGTCTTCCCAGGACTCTCCTCCTACCCCCAACAACGACGCAGGTTATGGTCAGTTCATTACAGATGGACTTTGCCACTGATTCTTCTCAGGAAAAGACCTCTTCACACTTCCCACTGCTACACCGTCCTTCATGAACTTCTCCAATGTAGGTCCTTCCTTTGGGCTGCAGCTCCTCAGAGACTACTCTGGCATGGGGCCTCCCATGGGGGCAGCTTCTCACACCCTGCCCAGATGTGAGTCATCTACTGGGAGAACAGTCCTTCAGGTACCGATAGCTCCAGCCTCAGTCCCTCATGGGGACCTCCATGAGGACTGTGAATGGATCTCTGCTCCCCAGTGGCCTCCATGGGCTGCAGAGGCACAGCTGCATCACCATGGTCTTCACCACAAGTCACAGGGGAATCTTTCTTTCAGGACCTAAGCATCCTCCACCCCTCCTTCTCTATCGACATTGGTGTCTGCAGAGATGTTTTCACATTCTCACCCCCTGTTGCTGCTGCTGTTTAGCTACTGTGCGACAACTTCTTCTCCTTCTCAATTACGTTATTCACAAAGGCATTACCTCTGACTGATTGGCCAGTCCTGGGTCAGCTGTGGCATTAGCCCTGTCAGCTACAGGGGAAGTTTTTGGCAGATCTTTGTTTAAAGAAGCCACCTCTGTAGCCCCCGCTGCTACCAAAAACCTGGCCCAGGCAAAACAACTACATCAGTACTTTGGAAACATTTTATTTGCATCGCTAGCACTGTCTTTGTTTTAGTGCCATCTCTGAGAAACCGATTGTTCACATTCATACCAGTCCTGTATATGGATATGAGATCAAAATTAATGTTCATTTCCTGCCAAACTTGAAATTACAACTTCTGCTGTCACTAAGAGTTGTACATTTTAGTGAACCTGGGACAAATTTGCAGTACCAACTCATCATCTGATCACAGCTGTATGGAGTGAGCTTCCAGGCTTACTGAGCCAGCTGACAGTAATAGCCAACACTAACATAACTCTAGAGATCGCATACTGTGGTGGTTTGGGCCAATATCCACTCAGTCATAATATTACTCCCCCTCCTAAGCTGAACAGGAGAGAGAGAGGAATATAACAAACTGCTTGTGAGTTGAGATAAGGATGGAGAGATCAAACTTGGCAATTAGCATCACAGGCAAAACAGACTCAACTTAGGGAGAAAAAGGTTTGATTTATTAAAGAAAACAATAAAAGCGGGGAGATGAGAAATAAAACCGTCTTAAAACACCTCCCCCCACCCCTCCACTTCCCAGGACTCCCTTTCCTTCCCCTCCAGCG